>PNEQ01037300.1:0-41863 GCA_003012365.1 Medauroidea extradentata
ACTACTAACACTTCCAGAATTACTAGAGCTGTCATATTCACAAGTTTTGTCATTAGAAGAGTCACTGTCAATCACTGTATCACAAATATCATAATCTAAAACAGACTTGCGTTTCGAACACATGTTTACAAATTATCAACAAACATTTGTGATAAATATAATAACTTTCCCGCTAATATTCTTGTTTGCAAAGATTGTTCCATAATTAATAAACCCTTTATAACAGTTCTCTATGGTCGACAATCGATACTACAACTGTAGAACACAAATAAGTGTCTCTACTTTTCCGGACGTCTCTCAGACCGACTTGTGCTTCATGGCCGCTTTTGTCGCCGACGTCTGCCAGACCGATCGGTGTGCCGATGGGTTAACGACACTACGAATGAACAAACTAATTAGCACAAAAATTACAAGACATGCGTAGTATCACCGGACATTGGTTGTTTAGTCGAACTCTCTCTCCTCACTGAGAAATTAGCCACGTAAGTGACACGTAGGATTTAGTTTGTAACTTGTCAGTGTAGCACACCAGCGTAATGATAAACATTCCAAACATTTCAGTTTTAATGACCCAACAGGGAATTGAAGTGGGGGCGGTCAACGGGAAGGGAGTTAAGTGATCTCCCGTAGTAATGGGGTTATTTTCAGCATACTCGCGCCAAAAAGACGTATAAGGCAGTACTTCAATTTTTGTTGTCAGGTTTTTATGTTTTGAAAAGAGTTTGTGAAAAGGTTTTCTAGTGTGTGTTCTGTCGGCACATCAAAAACAATTAAGTACCGACAAACGCAAGTGCTGTGTAATTGTTTCATTAATATCTTTACTACCAACTTTATCATCCACGAGTGTCTAAAATGTTCATCTATTCCCTGTGTTTCATCATAGTAAATTTGTATTAATTATTTCCATCAGTGTTGTGTATGTACTTTCATCTAAAACAATCTCAAGCTATTTTTAACTTTTTATTTGGCGAGTGGCGCACACGAGGGAGATCGCCACGCGCTCGCCATATTGCAATTCAGTCTCGGATTTGATCTCGGTCGGGGCGCATGCGTGTCGCGTGCTCTTAGGTCTTCAGGGTTGTCTAACTGATTTTTAGCTGCAAGAGACTCATTTAATACCAGAACCGTTTGCTATTCCCCTCAGAGCCGTGCAGCCCTAGATCCCAACGTAAATTTAACACATAACGTAATATTTTACACTTTAATAAGTTGTGTGTAGTGAATAAGGTAAAGTTAACCTAGTCAAGTGTATCCTGTGTGTGTCCGCCAGGGAACCTCAATGTGTACGGGGCAATCTGCGGCGCACATGTGCAACTTAAATCGTGTTACGTAAGTAAATAAGAAATTGAACCTGGGTCTTGACCACATTCTTGTGAAAGTGTTTACCTTACTAGGCCTTTAAGAGGGATCTGTGTTGAGCGTCTAACCTGTCTCTGACAAGGTTAGGATTCCATGCACACACACACCAAGTGAATACCACTGTGTCTTGACATGTACGCCTACGTTACTGTGCCCCTACGGCTGACGGCCGAACGACCCCCTCTCATGCTCTCCGCCCTGTAAATCCCGGGGCAACACCACTCACCAATAGCACACGGCAACGCGTCAATTGTGTGCGGTGGTTCGATTTGTTTTTTGATCTAGCTCAGTGTATTGTTTTCTGCTGTCGCTGCTGTGCGGGCTGTGCTGTAGCCGGCTAAACAATGCAACTGTGGCGATCCTGTGGTGAAGTGTTGTCTTCCAGTCCTTCTCTGTGTGGGTTGTATGTCGATTTACACTGCGATATTCACAATAAAGCGTTGGGCGCCATGATTCCGTGTCCAGTGAGAGTGAGGTAGGAACAGAGCTGCATTGGAATGCTCTGGGCGCCAACTGGTTAAGCGCGTATCCGGGAACACGAGGCTCGATGGGTCGTGGTCTGTTCGTGCCAGCGTGCTCCTCTCTCACCTGGCAAGTCGAAACAGCTGCGTATCGGGAAAAGCAGGGAGGACCTGGAGAAAACTATACATTACATGGACACTTATGGGGCGGTCCACACCCCCATACCCTAAGGCCTTAAGAGAAGCCAGTTCCAAATGGCAAAACAAAGTAAAACACTGGGCCGGATAGTTGCACACGTGCATTACGTAATTCTCGCTGGACGAATCAGAGTCCCGAAGTGCGCCACATCTCTCTCGTTCCGTCCATTGCGGCCACTACTTCCAGACTGCCTTCTTCTTGCGCCAGGAGAGAGAGGGGGCGGCAAAGTCACATGTCCTGCACTGGCAGATGGCTGCATGACAGCCGTGATGGCAGGTGACGCACGTCGGTGTCAAGTTCACACATGCCCTGCTGCCGTCACTGATCCGCCACACACACTCAAGTACCGCACATCTGCTGTTAACAATCAGTGCACACCTGCCACCGACACACTCAGCGAACACCTGCCGCGACCAGGCACAACTCCACCTGGCCTGTTGCCTGGTACGACGACAACAGAAACACCCTCGAGCGGGTCACCATATACAATGTCCAGATTTCGCCCTGTACGACGACGTAAGCTGCTAAATAACGCAACTAGGCCAAGAATGAACATTACAAGTGCGAAATGTACAATGGGGCGTCCAAGTGAATTACCCCACACTCAATCCCTGAGGCTGAAAACACGAGAAAAAGGGTTCCAGAAACTTTGAACAATTGCACTCTAAAATGGTTAGAACAAAAAGATTGAGTGGCCTCAGTGAGACGAGACTTAATTACACATGCGACTTACTTCTTCGGTGACCAAGTGAGACTGCTCAACATGGTGTTTGGTCAAGGATGCGGCGGCGCGCATTCCCGCCATAATTGGTGTTACGCTCTTACATGCTATTTTAAAACAAAATTATACACTGAAATATACTGTAAAACTACTAGTAACACATTGCCCATAGCTGCAAGTCCAAACTCTTTATAGTGCATTTTTAGAATTACATCGTGAAATGAATGAAACAATTAAACTTCTGTAAAAAATATCAGAATAAATTACGTAGTATTTAAAATGTAAAACTGCTCAAGCAAAACCACTAGCAAATTACAAAATAAAGAAAATACAAAAATGACAGTTAGAACTTTTTCTTTGTGGGCTATCCACAGTGTCCTACTGTCCTAGTCATTTACAGTGTACCTTCATGGGAAACATACCTAAAGAGTTCTGTAATGCTGGTAACTTAAAATGTTTATTGTAAAATAACTGCACATACGTCTGTCATTAATTTTGCACAAGTCACCTGGGATTCAAGCCAAATGCAGCCACATGCCGTCTGTATTACGTCATGGCACGTGGCGTCCCTACGCTGCAAACAATCTCACAGTCTCTATCAGCTTTACTTAATGTGGCAAATACTACCAATTTGTTAACGGGCCCTGCTTCGAAAAGGGTAGTCAGAAATTGCTCGATTGAGGCTGATAGTCCATCACCACAGCTTGCAGGAACAGGAGTTTACCTGCCGTGTAGCAAAGACTGGCATTTAGGTGGTTTCTGCAAGTGGGGACGGGGAGGGTTATCACATGCCCGGGACCCGGCCGCAGTAGCCCAGGCGTTGGAGGCGGCAGAACGGGCGTTCGCGGCTGGCAACTCTTATTTGCTGTTTAATTATACTTGTAAAGAAATGATTTATTAGAGATAAAGCCCTACCCCTTTCTGTAACTCTAGTGGGGTGTATATCTACTGCATACCTACATAAAAACATCTTTAATGTGTACTTACTAGTTTCAAAACCTGTCAATATATAATGTAAAATAATATAAGCTCACTATTTTACAATGAATATATATGATTCTTCCTTTTGCAGCAATGTTAAATTAACCCCGTTAACGTGTGAAGCGCGAATAGCGGCAGAAATTGTTCCTGTACTAATCTTTTAACGTAAAGTTTGGAAAGAACACCAGTTTTAAATTTGTCTATGGATTGGTGTTGAAAAGCCGGGCTGGTTGTTTACTATTATTATTAAGTATTTGTTGCAGATGATGTTTTTTTTTAATATTTACTGTATTTATGTAGTAGTTGTTAACTTACACTGTACGTTCCGCTAAGTGTGGTTAATATTAAGTGAAATCATTGTTATTTTGACGACGTAGCAGAAGACGAAGCCGTGCAGCCAACGTAAATTCAGATGTGCTAAATTTTATTGAGGGAATTTGCTTCAATCCAACGCTTTAATCATGATGTACACTGTAAGTATTTTGTGTGGTTTGTTTTGTTTACATATTACCGAAATAATGTTATGTGCATGTGTATATTCGTTGATTCGATTCGACTTTACATAAAAACGAATTATTTTGCTTTAGTTCATGATATATTTAGGTGATATTGACAAGTGTGGCGTGGACTAATTTCAGCGAAATTAAAGTTCTGTTTCCGTTGTGAGTAACTTACTTCGATATTTAGTTAAAAAATATGATTCTTGACCACTATAGTTATTTAGGTAGGCAATTTTTCCGTTACTTAATAGTGAGTAAGTCTGACAATCAAAACTGTGGATGTTGTGTGGTTTTTTAATGTGAGAGCTCGGAAATGTGACAGCAACAAAAGAAAAAAGTAAATCAAGTTACCTATGTTACCACCAAACGCCAACGTTTGTGAGTAAGGCAAGACACAGAGGAGATTTTTTGGGTATCTTAAGAAGGTGGAAGGTAGAGGATCCCATTATTAGAAGTAACAGATGACCATATAGAAATAAATGACAAAAGTAAAAATAGAAGTGCTTCAAGTACCTATAGTATTTTTCTGTGTTTGAGGCAAAGAACATGACCAGGGTAGCTAATAGAGACAATGTTCATATAGTAGGCTTAGAGGGTTAATGAAACTGGTAGAGTAATAAAAGTATTGAACAGTGAGAAGGCTGTTGGACCATATGGAATTGGTAATGATGTACTTAAGTTTGGTGGGAGGGTGTTAGCTTGATATCTCGAGGCATTTGGTAGATCAATTGAGGATTACAGCAGGAAATATTGGTTGTACCAAGATATAAATAGGGGGATGCCTAGCAGTTACAGACTGGTGAGTCTCACTTTCAGTATAGGGATGGCAATGGAAAGATTTGTTGTCTGGTGTGTGATTGTCGTGAATGAGAGGAAATAGCTGCAGAAGAGCGAGCAGGGTTTGGAAAAAGGTTATTCATGTGAGACTCGGCTGGCAGGTTTGTTAAAAGATGTAGGACAGGTGGTTGTATAGGGAAAGCAGGCGGATGCCTTGAAAACTCAGGTAGTGAAGTTGACAAGGTAAAAAAAAAGAGCACGAGTAAGGTAACTGTACTGGCTATCGGGTAGTTAAGAAATGTTTTTATTTATTTATTTAGTAGCGTCCGTTATACACCCAATATAGATTGGATTTGGATTTGTCAGTCAAAATATATCCCAATCTCACTTATAATAAATAATGCCTACTGTACTAGAAAAACATGGGGAGATAAGCCTACCCCAAATATGTCTACAAGGCACAGAACAAGATAGTCGTACCTTAGAAGTTGTAGATTACCGCAAAAAGTGTGAATTTTGCAGACTATCGGACTGTCGAATAGTATTTGTCCCAGATATTGAAACACACAGTCTCTGTTTTTATTTTAAAAACTGTATCAGGTAGAGAAATTATGTACGGTAGACCTAATAACTTCTTCGTAATTTTATTGTCAATATTTTCTTTGTTGTGCATTTGTTCTGTCCGATGCATCGTTTGTGAGATAAGGTTGAAAAAGTATTATATGACAGTATTTTGACAAAGAATGTAATATTGTGTGCGATGATAACTTGCAAACAGAATGATAGGCCTACAGTATGTAGAAATTATTTGGGGTGTATATTCTTCATTATGTTGTTGCCAATGTTTCCTTTGTAATACTTTTTTTCCTTACAATGCATCAATTCTTATTTACAATTGAAATAAGTAAAAACAGACAAAATAGGTTTGCATCTGTTTTTTAGGGATATTAACATTGCTATTACAACGAAGAACATAATATTAACTAAACTTGTACTTTATATGACTAAATAAACAGGGAAGTGGTATTTACACACCAGCTTAGCTTTGTAATGAAGATAATTATGATGAAAAATTGATGTACGTACCTATAGTAGGCCTACAATTTGAGTGAAGCATACATGTGATGACAGCAATAGAATTCAGGCAAAATACTAATACCTAGAAACTCACAATAGCAATGGTACATAAGTTACAGTCAGTCTGTGGTAAAGTTAGCATTTTAAAACAGTTAGTTCAGAAACAGGACAATATGCACATGTTACGTGAAATGTGATTCGAAAGATTGGTCGCATGCTCCTAGTAAATTTTGTTGATAGATGTGGAAAATAATTCCAATTTTTATTGTAGGGCCTAACTGTAAGTATAACTTACCTAAGTGTGTTCAAAGTAGCAGCACTTCATGTGCTCATGTTACCGTTAAAGGATTATAGCAAGCGTGGCACAACGCTGTCATTGATGAACGTAAAACACAAACAATACACTTGAAACTAAACATAAGCACACTCCAAACAGAACTTTAGAAAAACCACAGCTTCTAATGAAAGACATACACAGCGACATTAAAAAACAAAAATGCAATACAGTTAGTTCTCGTACGCATCAACAGGACCATCAAAACATTCTTTCACGTGGAGCAGAAACCCAGCTTTTCCTTGTCCTGTACATGCACACCCGTGACTTAATACACCTCACCGTCTACATCTGGAACAACACACAAGTATCAGTACTTGATCGACTGCCATTTCCCCCCCCCCCCATGAAAGTGGCCAGAACATGTGTGCCAGGCTGTACATTCTCGGAGGTCACTTCGTCTGTGGGTACCCACTACATATTTGCATCTCTTCTTTCTCATTGTGTTCATCAGAAGATGCCAGAAGAATAGGATCATCTTCCAGATATGAATCAGAAACAGGCTGAGCAGAGGTTGCACGAATAATGAGCAGCAGAACGATTAATATAAAGGGCGGAGAAGGAAAAGAAGCTTTCACTGATTTCAAAACTGAAATCCATCCAACGTGGAATTTTCAGTGACACAGAGGAGTTAGCATCAGTATTGCATGCAGCCTTCGCCTTTCTCCACAACAGAAACAGACTGGTGTCCTCCACTTCACCTGCCTCCTGAAATTTGTTTTCTTTATGTGGCCCAATTAACCCTTCCAGGTGTGCCAAACCCTCTAATTCTGACAGTGCTTTCAGTACAGGATGAAGTAGGTGTCACGCAGGTACTTTGTGGTGTGGTGTTCAGGTGTTCAACATCTACTGCTGTTGGATTCCAGGAGAATAGCCCACATTTCTTGAAAGCATGCTATAAGATGTCTGGTTAAGTAGGCTGGAAAAATATTTCTTCCGTAGCGTAGGGCCCTCCTCGGCAGCTACCCTCTGCAGTTGGTATTCATGAATTGCTGTTTTCCAAGCTCCTTTCACTGGCTTGAATACACCTACATCCATGGGCTGAATGAGGTACATCGAATTAGCAAATAGTGCCACCAGCACAGTGCAGTTGGCTTTGTAAAAGGTGCTGGTATACAGGATGAGGTGGGATGAATGTCCATCGATGAAGAGTATCACCGGCAGGGTTATTTGGTTCCTCACTAGTCATGTGTGAAATATGTTGGTCAGGTACTTGTAAAATACTGGCTCTGTCATCCATCCATTCGGAGACTTCCCGATGCTTTAATCTTGTGGCACACCTGCAACAATATTGTGAGGCAATTGTTCATACTTGAAGCACAGCAGCGGGGGAGACAGAGTACTTGCTGCATTACCTGTCACCAACACCGTGAGGCATTCTTTGTCGTCACATTTCTCTTTTTGATAAATAAATTTGTCCCCCTTCTTGCCTAATACCTTGTTCCACTTGGGGTTTAGGTAGGAGACTCGTGTGCATTGTATACTCTGGTGGGATTGTTTAGGATCTCCTCCAATCCATTTTCCACCCGGTAGCAATGTACCTCCCTAAAACATGCAGTGATCTGGTTCTGGGTGATAGCAGTTCTACTGGTGGTCAGGTTCTGTGGTGTTCGTAGTGTAAGTGTGGGGTGTGGCTCCAGGAATGCTGTGCACAATTTTCTTTCTGATCTCCCATTGTTGAAAGGAAACGCTCGTTTGAGCTCTTTCGTCATCTGCTGAATGCTGTTCTGTAGATATTCTATTGAGAAGGGGAAGTCCGGTTTGCAGAGAACAAATGCCTAGTCAACCAGATGAGCTTCCTCTTCCAGAGTTAGCCACATGATTGGCTTATCTTACTCCCATCTTGCATCCTGTCTTCTACCTAGTTGTCCAAGGTGTTCTTATGAACAACGTGTTTTTTGGTGGCCTTACATTAATGAAGGCAGCAGCCATCTGCTGTGGCTCATACTGGTATCTGCTTCGTTTGGACGTTCTAAGCTTCCTGCAATGTAGTGAGACACGATTTCGTGTTTTGTTGGAGTGGGGGTAGTACCTAACAAAACAATTTAATATTTACATGATTCTTCCTAATGATTTTCACGCCAAATGCAACCACATTTGGAATAATTCTGTGCATATTTTAATTTTCAAATTATTGAGCTTTAAAAATGCCATATTGTCAAATGTCGCCGTAATTATTAAAAATGTGTTTGTATTTGCTAACATGCGTATGACGAAATTAGACGGGTTGTTTTCATTTGCTGCCCACCCGCAAAGTCATTATAGTATGTTTTTTAATCTTATACTGACTTAAAAAACTCGGTAAATATAATGGACCTGGTTACAAAAGCTAACTAGTAAAATTTGCTCATTGTCAATGCATGCACCGTTACAGTTGATTTTCTTAGTTAATAACGAAGATTTCGCTGGTACATACTGAGTGAGATGAGAGGAGTGAAGACAACCAGGTAGCTCTCGCACAGTGTTACATTTTAGTAGTAGGTTTGAGTTTTCATCAATTTAATTCAAATCCCATAGTGATGATAACTTACTACGAATCCATTTTATTGTGTCAAATACTCTCAAGAATAATAAATATTGTTTTAAAAGTCAACTGTATGTAGGTCACGTGCATCCAAAAAGTAACCAACCTAGATAACAGTTTGAATGGGTTTACGCAAACCTGCTTGCTTTTACAGGCTGGTGATCCTGCGTTTCAATTGCGCGAGTTGGGAAAATAATATAGGTATCACATTAATTTACCTATTAAAAATAAATTTTTCTTCCCGATTATTATTGTGTACGTGTAATCTACTGCGAAACCTACCGTAACAGTTCTGCCATCTGTTGACACATTTCTCAAAACCCCGCCCACCTCTCGAATTATCTGTCAATCACAGTTGACTTGAACTCGTCTATTGACTACGCCGTTTTCTGGCAGGGCGGCTACGCAGTAGAACTGGAAAGAAACACAGTAAATTGAACAGATGTTGAGATTCTGTCGCAACTTTTTGACATAAAAGAACTTATTTATTTCATGCTTACCGTGTCATACAGTAAACAATACGCTGAAATAACCATTGTGTACATAAACTATACTTTTGTCCCAATAGCAGGCTGTTTCAGGTTACGTTTTTTTTTAGAACAATGCGGTCCGTCTAGGTATTGTCACACGGTGCTGTAGTAAATGTTGTTTGGAGTAAATTTAATTGTAGTGCTGCTCAAAGAAGCTACTATAGACATTTATAACTATTCACTGTTCTTTCCATACCTGTTCTTACAACACCCAACAGGATTTAACGTGATTTTAATGACCTAAACATAAGTTGCGGTAGAGTTAAGAATAAACAAACATGCAATAACAAGTCCAAACGCGTCACAGGGATATCAACATGGTGGCACCCATTTTTACTGAGCTAAAATAAATACATACTTTATTTACATTTTTCTCTGGGTATGCGGACACAAGTAAAGAAAGTACGGTACCGTTGTTCATTAAATAAACTTAACTTTAAGTAAAAATAAAATAAAAAAATAGTTAATAAGTGAGAGAGGGGAGGTCTGACCCACTTTTTATATTTCAATATTTCAAATAATTTTCTCAATAGTATCCTTGCTTTCTCTTCACTTAGGCCTATTTTACTTCATGTTCTATGTAATGTTACAAAGAATTTTTAACTCTTACATATGAAAAAAATTGAATATGCTGCAGCACAGGTGAAACCTCTCTATGCAAGGGTCAGTTAACGTAATTAAATTAGATTTATGTTTTGAGTTTTTATAACACCACAAAATACAGCTTTCTGTTCTTTATTCTTCATTCAAACATTTAAAAAATCAAGATAAAATTATATTTTAAGGGCTGCTCTTTTTGTTCCACCATTTAATTAGGGAATGTGTTTAACAACAGTTTCTTGCTTAAGAACATTGGCAAGAATAAAATCACAGATACTTATGTATTTTGTTTACTATTATGTATCATAAAGTCCACTCCAAATCACTGCAGTTACTGCAGCCAATATCCATTGTAGTCTGATCAATTAGTGAAGTCATCGCCAAACTGCTCTTTTTCTGCACTTTCTTCTAATAAGATGAATTAACAATTAAAACTAACTTTTTAGCCTATTATTTATACCAACCTCACCAAATAGGCTTATGATTTCTCTCCTCTATCCCACATTCTGATATTTTGAAAAGTCTGTTACATTACTTCCGTTAAATGCAGTTGCTCTGCTAAGGCTTTTAGAGCATGGCATGCAAAGTGATAATCATGGATTGCGATGCATAAAGCCACGTACCCAATCACACAAAGCCCTCCTTTTCAAAACCCAGTTTTCAGGCATTTTTATATTATTTGTCTGTTCAAATTCGTATGCACAAGTTCTTACTGTCTTCTGACTTAGACTGTAGTGAAGCTTTGCTGCTAATTTTAAGTAATCTGTTAACATCAGTTCCAGTTTATCACTAAAGACTTGTCCAGTGTTGTATTTAGGTGTGAATATAACTTAACTTTTATTTTCACTTACTCTATATTTCTTCATATATCTTTCTAATGTTTTTCTATCTATCACATACTGTTTTGCTGCTCCTCGAATATAAATTTTTTCATTGACTACTCTGAGTACTGCAACTCACATGTGCTCCTGGGAATTCTTTGTCCTCTTCTTGCCACCTTCTTTCACTTTCCAAAATAAATGGCATTCTGAAACAAAGCAATACCTATGTTTAGTCATTTTGTTAGGCCTATGTGAATGAAAAAATCAGAAGGTGGCATGGTAGATGACCATAGCCCTAAAACATCAATTGAACCTAAGTTAGTAGGTTTTTGGGAGCCGATGTTGAAAAACTAGAAAACAACAATTGAAAATACTTTTATTTACACAGACCATAAGTTAAATTGAATAGAGCCTAAGCAAGAAAAAAGTGGTTTACAAGTAACTGTAACACAGATGTATGAAAGAAGAGTTAACTTTATTGCTGTTAGCTTATATGATATATTATCACCAGTTTTAAAAAAGTGATTTTATTGAGTTGATTAAGGCCTAACGTTGATCGGTGTGTTAATTTGTAAATACTAAATTTATTGACCTCTGACATTATGACATTGGTGTATTTTTAATATACGCATGGCAAATTGTGCTGCATGTAAGAATGTTTCTTAGCGTGAGGTAATTTTTGTTTTTATAAGACAGATTATATACAGCAAAATATATACACGTTTAATTGTTATACTGTGTATGTAGTTGACTGATCAACAGGATGCAATATAAATAAATAGTAAAAAACCTAGAAGAGTAAATACAAAAAAATCTGTCGGCCAGTTTGTTTGCAAGGTTTTTACTGTGACACACACACACACACACATATATATATGTGTGTGTGTGTGTGTGTGTGTATTTTTTTCAAAGCAAAAAATTACATAGTTTTGGCTAGTTAGTTCTTCAACGAAAATTCCGTTTCAGTATATATCAACTTCAACTTTATGTATTTGTCATGAAAGAACAATATAAACATAGTAAAATGAATTCATACAATATTGGAAGGCAAATTTCTAGTATGTACTCTTGTTTAGGCTTCAAAAATAATGCCACAAAAGTAGTGGAAATGAGGGATAGTACTTAATGACATTATGGCCAAAGGTTTATACTCTTTTGTTTTGTAAAATTCATTCCACTTTAAATGGTAATAACATAAAACAGCCAGGTGTCCCATTTCCTGAATGACATTTGGTTTTCCATCATTGATTTGTAATAGTTAAAATTACCTGAACCAAATTCTTCTCTTCAGACAGATGTTACTCTTATGGACAAATTCTTACGTTTCAGCAGGAGTAGCTGTAATGATTAATAGGTATGTGATAATTATTTTTTACAGATAACCTGTTACTATTAATCTAATGAATTCAAACCAGTGGAGTACGTGAACTGTTTCTTATTTTAAAGTAATATAAAATGTGATTAAATTCATATGTTATATTGAAGCGTAATCTTATACCAGTTACAATTATAGCAATAAAAAATGTTAAATATAATAATCTTGTAGCCTACTCAATATTATGAAGTAACACATCTCTAAAACTTCGTAACGTGGCTGCGATCTGGTAACAGTGTGCGCCATAAGCCCTGTACTGCAGTCTAAGGTTGGGACACTCTATAGTAGTGATGCTGCAGGATGATCTCAGGTGAATAAAGTAGGCAAATAGAGTGGGTGTGACGTTGAGCAGCATTGATTATTTAAGGAATTGTGCTGGATGTAATTTGCTGTGAGAAGGTAAAGGTGTATTTCATAAGGGTTAAGCCAGTGTTGGAGTATGCAGTACCAGAATGGGACCGTAGATGTGGAAGTTAAGATGCAGGAGCTGGGGAAGGTGAAAATAAAGGCAGAAAATGAGCTGCAACATGTTGGTGTGTCTAATGTGCCTGCATTGAACATTGGAAAGGGGATTCCTGGCAAGCCTGCTCCTTACGATGGCCAGACTCTGTGGCGAGAGTACCAAAATCAGTTCGAGATTGTGGGCTTGTCTCACTTATGGAAGGCTTCTTCCCTCTCGGGGTTCCATACAAACACGATGTCTTTCTTTGTTAATTCGGTGAGGGGTTGGGTGAATTTGGAGAAGTTAGGAATGAACCTGCTGTAATAGCAGACCAAACCTATAAATTGGCTGATTTCATTATCCGACCAAGGGGCTGGGTAAGCTCGAATAGCGGACGTCTTCTCCTCGTCCGGGCGAATTCCTTGCTCAGAAATAACGTGTCCCAAATACTTAACAGTGGTTTGCAAAAAGTTGCATTTATCTGGCTTCAGTTTTAACTTGGTGCTTCACAATCTTTCAAAAACTAGTGCTAGGTTATTTACGTGTTCCTCTTCAGTCTTAGAGAAAACGATATCGTCTAGATAGACGAAACAAATCTGACCTTTTAACCTTGCTAGAGTGTCATTCATAAGTTTAGAAAAAGTGCTGGGAGCATTTATAAGCCCAAAGGGCATACAAAGGCAGTGATAATGGCCATCTGGGGTTGAGAACACTGTCTTCTCTTGGTCCGCTGGGTCGACCTTAACTTGCCAGAATCCACTGACTCAATCCATCATGCTAAAATACGTAGCCCCTCCCAACAGGTCAATAGTTTCGTTAATGAGGGGTAATGGATACACAAAGCAGTTGGTGACCTTGTTCAAAGCTCTGAAGTCGATCGCAGGGCGTACCTTGATACCTTTTGCAGTTTCTTGTGTAAATAATATCAATTGGGCCGACCAAGGGCTCGAAGAAGGTACAATTATCCCGGAATCTAACATGATGTTTATTTGTTCCTTTAGAGTTTCCTTTTGGCTTTGTGGCACACAATATGGTCTTACATAAATGGGTTTTGCATCGCCTGTCTCGATGGTGTGGGTGATCCTGTCGGTGCACCTTAGCTTCTGACCATTCCTAAGAAAAACATCTGAGAAACACTGTAGTGTCTCCAATAACATTTTCTTAACTGTTCCAGAAACATGCCTTAAATCTAGTATTTCACTTAAATTATATCCCTCATCACTCTCAGGAATAAAGTGAAAATAGCTCAATTTCTTATCGCTACCTATTTCATCGCTCAGGGTAACGGGTTCATTTACAACAATTTCTGGGTTAACTTTGCTCTTCTCATCACATAAGATATTGTACACATACATTTTATTGGAGTTATTCACTAGGCTCGACTCACCTTTAAGGTCTCCAAAAGGACATACGCAACTTACTACCTGTCCTTGTGGAATCTTAACATGTTCATTAGACTTATTTATTTATTAAAATAATGAGCACTCTTTGGTCATCCAAAATTTCGCTACACACATCTCTCTGTTCACTGCTTCAGGCACCGGCAATGGCATAACAATAACATTATCGTCTAATAGATCTTTCAGTAACACTTCTTCTCTTGCATCATAATAACAATTACCAGAAGTCACGGGGGCTTTCTCGCAAACAACAGGGGCAACTTTCTTACCAATAACGTCACACTGGCAACACATACAAACATCGGAGGCCTTTGCCCTACCCGACACACAACACTGACAACTCATAAAAACATCGGAGGCCTTTGCCCTACCCGACGTGCCACACTGGCACTCACATAACTCTGCATTAACGGTAATGCTACCGTAACATTAAAATTCACATAACAGGGGAATAACTACTGCCAGACTCAATTTAATATAACATGTAAAGTGAGAATCTGCATTCGGATTCGGACCCATGGACAGCCGGCTCGAGGCGTCGCCGTCGTTGGACTGCACGAGGCCTTTAGACGATTGGTCTAGGGGACAATGGATATTTGCTCTGTTGCTGAACTGCGAGCTAACATCCCTCAGATGATCTGTCTGACTTTAACTACCGGTGTTGGCCTGCATAGTTGGACAAGTATTCAATGCCGTCCCTGAGTTCCCTTCTGCCATTTCACATTCAAAGTTGCCGCCGTAATTTATTCTAGCCCCACGCCTAATCTCCTCCTAGCGTGATGTAATACCGCCGGGTGTTTCATGAGCTCCTCCCAGTACATTTCTGGCACTCGTCACAAGTGGAGCGGTAATCCTCTTACCCTCACCTCATCAGCCTTCACTTCACCACATGTTCGACAAGTGGTACCTCCCTTATTCCGGTAATCCCTTCCTGTCGCCGAGTCGTCCACATTATCATAGCTCATTATTTGAACACGTGTGCGACCGTGCGTGGAGTCCGCAGGACGTAACATGCCGTCGCCTAGCTGTATTCTCTACCGCCGGAAGCATCTGTTGTCCTAATAACTCCAGAAGAGCCCGTCACTGTACTTTCTCGTAACCAAACAGCGTCACCGTCCAACTGTAACGTTTTACTGACAACTGAAATTGTGCAATCAAACTTTGTCAAAAAATCTAGCCCTATCAGCCCGTCTGCATTAAATTACATATTCGTACAAATAACGCACTTATGACAGTAAACATTTTCCGCAATTACAAGGTTAACAACTGAAGTGGCTAATAAATGTAATTTACTCCCCGTGTTGGTGAGTAATTTGACGCCTTCTTTAAGTCCCTGGAAATGGGTTTTCCCTTCAAAACAATTACTCTTTAAAATAGTTACAGTTGCCCCAGTATCCACTAAGACTGCATTTAATATCATTGATACATACATCGACAAATAAGCCTGGGGACCCATGAAAAGAGCGTACTTGAGCCTTCTTCGCGCCAACGTTACTTTTATGTTTTACATCGCTGGCTTGTCTAGTATGGGGGTCTGCTGACATCCTTTTTCGTTTAAATTCTGTCTCTTGAAGGAACGAGATTCAACGTGTCTGAACTTCTTACAGAACTTACACAAGGGAACTTGGCAGTCTCCTGCCTTGTGCCCCTTTCTTTCACATAACTGCAGATCATTTCCTTGTGCGTATGCTCCGTGTTTCGTCTGGGCCTATCACCTGTCTCATAACGTCGCCTGTGACAATCTATATCTATGTGACCTGCGTTTCCACACATAAAACATTTGCGAAGTTCCTTCCTTCTTTCTACTCGTGCCCCGTCCCGCTTCAAACTTCGGACCTTTCACTCTTAATGACTAGAGTGTAGCTTTTACAGTGTGCCAGTACTTCGTTCTGTTCCTCCTCCTCCTCCGCATACTGTAAGACCTTTTCAAACGAACCCGGGGGGGGGGGACATGTCTCCACAAAATGCTGCACATTAGGTTTCAGACCCTTCAGGAACACAGCCAATAAATTTTCTTCGAATACCTTTGATCTGACTGGACTCTCTCTAAGGGGGCCTTCAGCTACTGTACCATGACCTGCTAGCCTCAGATGGGTCGCGTATTCCCGGACACTTTCATTAGGTTATTGAGTACATGTGAAATATTTATCAAAGCTACTAACTCTGCTTTTGTGAGGTTTAAAGTTTTGTAGCAAAAACGTAACAAACTCGTCCCAGTTCCGCGTTTCCTTCAACTGGGGGTACGCCAGCAGCACATTTTGTGCCTGGCTCGTAAGTTTGAGTTTGCTACATATAAGTTTTTTAATATCACCCCAACCTAACATGGCGGCGACATTCTCAACTGACTATAAAGGACTCAATTCTCTGACATGGTTTGTTTTCGAAATTCTCAACGAAGTTCATACATTCAGCTATTTGCGGGCAGACGAGTGCCCTCACAATTTGTCTCGAATCGGCCATTGCACTTATGGAACTATTATCATCTAGGGTAAATTTAGGGTCTTCCTCTCTGTCTGATTCGGCTTTTCATACTCTCGTTAAACTCATTGTTGACGATTTCTGTGCCCTTTCAGCCAATTTCCCCCCTTGTAACACGTGGTATGATATCAATACACTTATCCATTAAACAACTCTAGAGCCACGTGTGACAAGATCCTAAGGGGCTTGCCTGACAGAAAATGATCCAAACTTAATTTAATTTACACAAAAACGATAAAACTTTATTCAGGCTTCCTGGAGAGGAATATCCCACCGCTGAAACACAGTTTGTCATGACCCTATAGCCACCGAGTCCCTATAATTAAGAGGGCACAGACAGCCAAGACTAGCTAAGTCAGTGATATGGTAGGTTTTAGGGTGAAATGGTTGAACACTACCCATGTTGAGATAGTGTGGTATGCTGAGACCACCCATACTATATTTTGAAGGGTGGTATGAGGCCCCACACGCAAGATGGAGAGGGCGTGAACTTGCCACAACACCTTAAGGAGCCTGCGGCAAGGCGTTCTTCGGAGAAGTGGGGCAATCGTGGAGAATATCAACCCAGGTCACATGAGTTAACGGGGAGAGGTTTTAAATACATGGGCAAATACATCTTAAGACCAAAAGAACGAAACTACTCAAGTTAAGATCCATCCTTAACAGTTGCTACTAGAGCACACCACACACACAAGTGCTCATATGTCAATCTGGTAACTCAATGAACTTGAACCACCTATGGTTCTCCACATCTCAGTCTACTAGGGTGCATTATATTACCATTTAGTCTAATTAAATTACTTACTATAGTGACACTACGAGCGAAAGATCTTGCGCAGATCCCAATTGTCAGCGATAAGTCACGTGACGAAGCAGTGTGGAAGGGAAAGCGATTAGTCTCGCGACCGCTTGCTCGCTGCAAGTCTCGCTCCGCGCCGGTGTTCACGAGTCCGTGTTACACGGTAAGTTGATCTCACGACTTTTGTTATGGCTTCCACATCAGGAATTAAATCACGTATCAAGTCGGGTACCCCATTACGTGGGCAAGCACGTGAGATTGTGTATAATGTAGCAACGTATCTACAGGAACAAAAAAAATCTCACAAACTGACGTACAATGTCGCTGAAGCGACGAGTCTCGCAACGGGAGTTTCTGAAGCTACAGTGAAACGAATCATTGGAGAGGGTAAAGTAAACAGCAAAGCCAGTTTGACGTTTTCTACGCCTACCGGAAAGAAAACAGAACACAAGAAGTCCATTGAAGTAGACTATTTTACGTGTGGTGCTGTGCGTAGAAAAATTCACGAATTTTATACTGTGCGGAAAATTGTCCCAACTTTGAAAAAGTTAAAGAAGGCTTTACAAGACGACGGTGTTTTGATCTGCAGCAGGGAATATTTACAGAAATTGTTGAAGAAGCTCGGGTTTCGGTGGAAAAAATGTCAATCTAAAAGGAAGGTATTGATTGAAACACCTGATTTAACAGCTTGGGGGCCGATATCTGAAGCAGATACGCAAATATAGGAAGGCTGGTAGGACAATAGTTTGTGTTGACGAAACTTATGTCAATGCTTCACATAGCATAACTTCTTGCTGGCAATCAGATACAGAAATTGGCGTCACCGAATCTATTGGGAAAGGTCCGCGATCAATTATTGTGCATGCGGGTGGCGAGGAAGGCTTTGTTACAAATGCTTTGCTTATATTCAAATTCGGTCAGAAGTCAGGCGACTATCATGATAACATGAACTACGAGAACTTTTCTAGGTGGGTGGAAAATAAATTGGTGCCAAATTTACCGGAAAACTGCATTGTTGTGTTAGATAACGCGAGTTACCACAATGTCCAACTAAATAAAAAACCTACTTCATCCTCCCTGAAACAAGCAATGCAAGATTGGCTGACTAACAACAATGTTACGTTCTCTCCTCAGATGACTAAAGCGCAGTTGTTACTGTTGGTAAAAAGTGCCCCAACCCCTAAAATATTTAAAGTAGACAGTTATTTTACTGCATGTGGGCATGACGTCATCCGTCTTCCTCCGTATCATGCTGATTTAAATCCGATTGAGCTGGTATGGGGGGATATTAAAAGACAAGTCAGTGAAGAGATTTCTTCATCTCTGGAAGACAAAAAAAATGTGTGAGGAATTGTTTAGCAGATACACTGTAGGCAAGTGGAGAGAATGTTGCAAACATGTGAAGGACATTGAAGAGGGTTATGTGAATAGCGATGGCATAATGGATATAGAAATAGACAAAATAATAATTAGAATTGGAGATTCATCTGACGAAGACGTTACGAGCGATACCGATTCTGAATTAGAATAGGTGAGTAAATTCTCTTTCTTAATTTCTGGAGGTGTTATTTTTTAGTATTGTGCTCTGAAGTTCTGTACTTAAGATATTGCCTATAATGATTTCAGAGGGACATTAATTATTTTGCGGGCATTTTTGATCCATTTCGTATTTAATAAGGTCACTGGTTTCTATGTATGCTGTTTTTGCGTGTTTTAATTAATTTTTTCTTCTTTTAAGCCCTGTAAGAGAGTAGATATCGCAAAACCGCTTCGCAGAAGTGTTGGGAATTGTGTGTTCTTGACAGCGTAAGTTTTTCAAAGCAACAGGCCTTATAGTTTTAACTAATTATCGACTTAAAGAAAATTTACTTAAGTCGATAATAACCCAAGATTATATACATTGATTTTGAAAATAAATTGGTATCATAATATAAATAATTTCCAACATTTATACGTGGCGATCTGGGGATATATCTGCATCCATTTAGGATTTAAAAATACTTCCGAAAACAGAATAAATATGGACCCGTGGCCTTAACATTTATTTTACATTCCGTATTATTATCTGAATAATGCTGAAATTCTGGTACGGCTATATTCAGCTCTGATGTAATCTAGAAAAAACAAAACACGTTTTCTCAATATTCAACGCCAGTTAATTACTTGACGTGCGTAACGATAGCCTAATGCATTTTAAAGTATTCCAAAGTAAAAATAATAAATTTTGCCCCTGGTGACAGACTATTTGCAGGTCTGTCCTTTTCCGATGCGTGTGTGTTTTCTCGTTGTCAAAAATGTTATGATCCGGCTTTATTTTTCACTTCGGTACTACTGTGTATGTAATATAAATACAGCATAAATTCAAATGTTAACGAGATGACTGGGTGTAAAATCCAATGTCATATCGTTAGCATTCAGTACGTTTGCATCAAAAAAGCACTATGAACAGGAGCGCAAAAATGTACTGTTTAAAGTTTCCGCTACCAATTCAACAGGAAAATTACGCGTAATGATGAACGTGTAACACGGTTTAGGAAGCATGGACGCGCCTTACCGCCCCTCCGGCTATCGCGAGGTAAGGGAAAACTGCCACTGCACAGAGCGTTCGAGGCCAAGGATCTTTTGTCTCTGTTGTCTCACTTAGTTCACACACTTAAAAAGGTAATTTAACATGGTTAGGCAGGACTATTCACATTACACGAAATACATACACACTCGATTTAAGATAATTTGATTATATTTTCACTAATCACACAACTGCAATGCAATACATTAAGATGGGTTTATTCTTCCCATCTCAAAATCTTACAAAAGATTATACAATCTTAGACTAGAGTAAACGAATTTGAATCGTCCATATCAAAAATTACATGATAGCTAATATTTCTACTCGGGGTGTTCGTGTCCTGCCTCACTCACTCAATTATTAATATATTTAATCAACATACCTTGACTGCAGGTCTTCATATCTTCAAGTCTCCTAACCTTATGAAGAGTTAAAGTATCAAATCTAAGGTGGTTCTTGGACTCTCTTCAACGAACCGTTACATCTGACTGCGGGCCCGATGACGGCCATCGCAGCTCTCTGACGAACAGCAATAATCTCTAAACATGGCCCGTGGCTGTTCTAGGATGAATTAACACTTAAAATGGCTAAATATGTGGTCCGTGACCACCAGCCTGAGACATCGTCAATAAAAATGGCCTCGAAACATGGCGTCAGCCACATATATACTTAGTTCCCCGTTTACCATCTAGCGCCCTCCGCATCACACACTAATTAACTGTGCACCTGTGACGGCCCTGCCGCACAGTCACGCCCTAGGTGACAGCACGGACCTCAGGGCTGCCTGAGTCGATCTGATCAATTTCCAATAGTCTCAAACAGCAAATGATTTTTAAATAATTTCCTTTTCTTCCAGGACTCTGGCAGCACTGAGAACAGTAACTTGCACTCAACTTAGCAAAAGGGAAACGAACTAAGGACTGAATGTCACTCCCAAACTTCACTTATTCCTTTTAATATAGGTATAACATCTTAGAAAACAGTACGTTTAAAAGCAGATACAAATATGTATGTGGTGGCATCATGACATTGGCTAAGGGAGGGTACAGGAGGAGAAGAATTAACAGAGAAAGATTCAGAGGGTGTAGAAAATAACATAGTGGAAGTAAGCAGTCTGTGCTGGTTACATCTTGAGTGGAATGTTTTACAAGATTTTGAGTCTGTGAAGGGTGTTGGGAGGTGTTCGGGAAGGGTTTGTTTGGAAAGTAGTTAAGACTGACAAATGACTGGACTACCACCGGCCGGTAATCCAATCATGAGTGCTGCATATTTTTATTACATGTCCATTTATCATGTATTTGCACATTGTAGGCTGTAATAAATTGGGATTAATTAAACAATAATGAGCATGAATTTGTTGTGTACTGAATGCCAGTTATTTGGAGAGGAGAACCAATGTATTAAAATTCTAATATTTCTGTTCTGAAAGGAGGAATTAAGTGTACCATTCAAAAGCTCACAGGTATATGTACTAAATTGGTAAAAGCTTTTTCAAAAAATGTAAAATTATAGTTCTTAATTTGCGCAAAACTAAATTTTGCATAATTTTTTTTGTTTGCTATTGTTTGTTTATTGTTCCAAAATGGATTAATCATTAGTCTGTCTAAATAAACACTGATATCTTTCTTGTACAAGATAGAAGACATCAGAACAGGATGGCTACATACCTGAAAGATATGGAAAACCGGGAATTATCAGGGAAATTGTAGATACTTGAAAATTTGAGGAAATGTTTAGTCATTCGCAAAGTTTCAGGGATTATTTTTTCCTAGCTTCTGATAAGTCACAGGATGGAACATAATGGAGTTTTGAGAATGTTATTGTATTTTTTGTCCAAAAGTGACCCTTGTATTGATGTGATTACTGTGAGTTGTCCGGTTAATTGTTATTTCAGCTGAATTTTTTTGTCAAGTTCACTAGTTGTACAACACAAAAGTGTTAATTTAACATCTTTATCCCTCTATTGGAAAGTATTGTTACATGCTGTGTGTGAGGGCTGGGTGGTTGGAAGCTGTGTCCCAACACTGTGTGGACTGGCCCATGATTCATGAGCCAGGCAGCTACGTGATGGAAGTCACGCCGAAACTACGTCATAGATACCTGTCCCAACTGTGCTTTTACCCTACGAAGCGGCCTACGAGACCCAAGTCACGTCCGAAACATGATGAAATGTCTATATTTAGACCCCTGTAATGCAGTTATTCCCCTACTGTTTCACAGAATATATAAGGGCTTAATAGACAAATTCGGGGACAGTTCGCTATGGGTCGTGCTAGAGGAAGGTGTTATGCTTGTGGAGAGAGACTGGTGAAGACATATTGGTGACGTCAGAGTCTACTGTGAGGCGGCAGGCGGCTACCTTCGGAGCAATGTTGGGCGAAACAAGAGGACTGCTGCGGCGGGCTGACGGACGAAGAGGAGGTACGCGACGTGAGTCGAACCGAAGACCTCAAGAGTGAAGACAGCTGTGCACTTGGGGTGTTGCGCATCACACGGCGATTCATCACCACTGCGGACTATTAAGGTTGTACACTGTTACTATTTGAGAGACTGTTGATTGGATATATGACGGAATTTTTATTGTGATTTGTAGTGTTTAATTAATTTATGGTAGACATTTTTTGTGCTTTAATTGTTCAAGCTAATTAACGTGGCAGTAACACGGGAGTAATTGTATGCTTAACTATTTGTGTTATAAAAGTTTTAGTTGATTGCTGTATTGTGTATTTTTGTAAGCTTTGTAGATAGTAAATCAGTAACTTAATTCAAATCCTTTATTTCTAATTATAAGACCTCTATCCCAAAGAGCTCAGGGAATTGCCCACACATAAAGTTTTTGCTCAAACTTGTAACTGATGTCAGAAGTGGGATTGAGACATAAAGTAAATTCAATAATTAACTCTGTAAATTAAATCATTGCACTTAATTGCTACTTAATTAAATTGAACCACTTTATAAATTTTAAGTTTAATTTTAAATTGTAAATTTGAATGATTACAAGAAGAATGTCAGCTGAAATAGAAGCACTAAAAGCTCTCATTGAGAGAATGAGTGGCCAAATGAATTCATTCAAAGACAGTGTAAATGAAAATGTAGATAAGAAAATTGATAGTGTAAATGAAAATGTAGAGAAAATATGTAGTGTAAATAAAAATGTATATAAGAAAATTGATAGTGTAAATGAAAATGTAGATAAGAAATTTGATAATGTAAATAAGCAAGTTATGTTAGTAGTAATCTTGTAGACAATGTAAGTGAAAGGTAGACAAGGTGAACGAAGTGGTGGACAGATAAATAGACAATGTGAAAGAGTTTGTGTACCAGAAAATAGACAACATAAACGAAAAGGTTGAGCAGCAAATAATTGATCTAAGGAAGGAGTGGCAAGACTTTTGCCAGCGTCTGGAAGGTAGCCATTTTGTTACCGGAGGAGACAAGGTCAGTACTGAATCAGTGCCTGGAGATGGCAAAGAGAAGACCACGAAGTTTGAATCAGGCTGTAATGTGATTCACAACTAGGCAGAAAGTGGGCTGCAACATGTTGGTGTGTCTAGTGTGACTGCATCGAACATTGGAAAGGGGATTCCTGTCAAGCCTGCTCCTTACGATGACCAGACTCCGTGGCGAGAGTACCAAAATCAGTTCGAGATAATGGCAACCATAAATGGTTGGTCTGACTAGCAACGAGCCTACTATCTTGCTGCTGTGCTGAGGGGGCCTGCCCTCGGTATACTCCAGTCGCTTCCAGAACAACAACGTCTTGAATACCCGACATTAGTTACTGCCCTGGAGCTGCACTTCGGGGACAAGTACTTACGACATGCCCACCATGTGCAACTAAGAAGCCACACTCAGAGTCCAGGGGAGCCACTACAAGAATTGAGGCAGGACATTGTGTGACTCTCCCGTTTTTCGCTCGATGGGTGTCCAGAACAGGCACGAGATAGGATGCCCTGGCCAGAGCACTGGAAATCGAATCTGCAAGAAGGCCATCAATGCGGCGTGCTGTGTGGGCAGTCGCAGTGTCGGGCGACGAGAGAGACAACAGCCTAGAGAACATCCTGAAGAGAATGGAAACCACAATGAATGCAATTAAGAACAAATTCACTCTGATTACACCCCGCCCTCGACAACAGGGGTGACCAAGCTGATGGGAAAGTGGAGAGCCCGGACACCTAAGAGCCCAGTGTCCACAATGGCTACAGAAAAACCGAAACCAAGAGCAATATAAGACTGCCAAGTCCACCCAGCCATTGGCTGTGCCTTGTTATCGACCAGAGTGACGACTGAAGTGTTTGTCACGTCTGAAACATGATGAAATGTCTATATTTAGACCCCTGTAATGCGGTGAATCCCCTACTGTTTCGCAGAGTATAAAAGCACCGAATCGACACATTTGGGGAGAGATTACTATTGGTCGTGCTAGAAGAATGTGCTATACTTGTGGAGAGAGACTGGTGAAGACATCTGGGTGACGTCAGAGTCTAATGTGAGGCTGCAGGTCGTAGGCAGGTACCTTCGGAGCAGTATTGGGCGAAACAAGAGGACTGCTGCAGCGGGCTGACGGGCAAAGAAGAGATACGCGACGGGAGTCAAACCGTAAACCTCAAGAGTGAAGACGGCTGTGCCTGCCGCCTCTCAGTAGACTCGGACGTCACCGATATGTCTCCACCAGTCTCTCTCCACAAGCATAACAACTTCCTCTAGCACGACCCATAGCTAACTGGCCCTGAATTTGTCTGTTCAGCCCTTATATATTCCGCGAAAGAGTAGGGGAATAACTGCGTTACAGGGGTCTAAATATAGGCATTTCGTCATGTTTCGGATGTGACTTGAGTCTCGTAGGCCGCCTCGTAGGGTAAAAGCGCAGTTGGGACAGATATCTTCGACGTAGTTTTGGCGTGACTTCCATCACATAGCCGCCCGGCTCGTGAATCATGGGCCAGTCCACACAGTGTTGTGACACAGCTTCCAACCACCCGGCCCTCACACACAGTATGTAACGTTGCCCCCTCCTTAAGTCTGTTTGTCCCGAACAGACACAGCAGTCTCAGGTCCATCGTAGGGGCCAATCTGTCGATGTGTACAACTTTAGGTCCCCTCGCTCGAGAGCTTAGGTGAACAATCTGAAACACCACATCATTGATCTTCTTCACTATTTTATAAGGGTCTTCCCAATTCTTCTGCAGCTTGGGGCAGTATCCCTTCTTTTTCTGAGGGTTGTACAACCACACCAGTTGTCCTTCTTGGAATGTTTCATCGGGTACATTCCTATCGTAGCAAGTTTTCATTCTGTCGGTGTTGATCCTAAGGTGTCACCAGGCAAAGTTGTGAGTGTGAACCAACTTGCGACGTAATTTGCTGGCATATACTGGGGATGCGATCTGGTCTTCCTCCGCAGTCGTCCGAACATCAGGTCGCTCGGGAGACAGAGTTCTCTTCCAAACAACATCCTTGATGGTGTCACCTTAGTTGCTTCATGAACAGCAGAGCGGTATGCTAACTGAAACAGTGGTACTTTAGCGTCCCAATCCTTTTGATTATCAGAAACACAGATGGATAGGTATTGCTTCAGGGTGCGATTTAGGCGTTCAACCATTCCATCAGACTGAGGATGTAGCTGAGTGGTTTGGGTCTTCCTTATACCCATTTTCTTTATCACTTCTTGGAAAAGAGCCGCTTCAAAATTCCGTCCTTGATCCGAGTGAAGCTCCAGCGGCACCACAAACCTTGAGAACAGATGTTCGACTAATGCATCAGCCACCGTGCTGGCCTCTTGATTCGGTATGTCTGGCCATTTTGTGAAATAGTCTTGCACCACTAACAAGTACTGATTGTTTCTCTCAGTTACTGGCAAGGGACCCAAGATGTCGACCGCCATTCTTTTGAATGGGGCACCGACATTGTACTTGTGGAGCCGACCTCGGCCTCTGACCCTCGGATCTTTCTTTGCGGTACAGTTGTCACACATTCGGCACCATCTGTCGACACCTTCATGGCTATGAAGCCAGTAAAACCTCTCTCAAACTATGTTGAGTATCTTATTAATGCTGAAATGACCGCCTGACACTGAATTATGGAGCTCCTTCAGTACCTGTGGGATCTTGTTCTCTGGGAGGACCAACTGTAGGTGTTCATGTCTACCATCTGCACTCACCCAGTTCTGGTAGAGGACACCATTCTTCAGATCAAGTGAATTCCACTGTGCCCAATATGCCTTAGTTGTAGTACTCTTTTCAGATAGCTCCTGCCATTCTGGCCTGTGGTCCTGCTATTTCCAATCTAGCATTGGGCACAAGTCCGGGTCATTTTGTTGTTCTTCTCTTATCTTGTCGTCAGTCCAGGAGAACTTCTCGTAAGTTGTATTTTAGAAGGTGTTGTATTCATCGCGCTATTTGTCCTTCTGGTTTCTTAAAGTTCAGTAACCAGCGTAGGGCAACATGATTCATTTCGCAAAGTAAAGTGTCTGCTGTATAAGTAGTGGTGGAAAGGTGATATGGACTTCACCATTGCCAATAGCTCCCTGTGAGTGACACAATATTCTCTCTGGTTTCTGCAGCACTTTGCTGAAATATTCTAGAGGCTTCTCTTCTCCATCTTAAACCTGTGATAGCACAGCACCAATGCCTACATTACTCGCATCTGTGTCCAATACAAACTCGCCTTTACTATCGGGGAAGCCCAAAACTGGAGGGGACATTAACACTTATTTTAATTTTCTGAAAAAGGCTTCACATTCAGGGGTCCACAGAAATTTTTTTTGGCTTCAGTAAGCTCATGTAGTGGCTTGGCAATCGTTGCAAATCCATGTACAAACCGCCGATAATAAGCACAGTGTCCAATAAAGCTTCTCACCTGTGTCCTGTCTGTTGGTTGTGGCCAGTCTTTTATTGCCCTGGTTTTTTCTGGGTCAGTCTGGATTCCATCAGCGGATACCACATGCCCTAGGAAACTTTCTTTCTTTTGGAACAGGTGGTACTTCTTATGAACCAGCTTCAGATTTGTAGCAGCCACTTTCTGGAATACAGAATCTAATCTGGTAAGGTATTCTTCAAATGTTTTACCTGTGAACACAATATCATCTAAGTAAACTTGGCAAATATCTAGAGGTAGGATCTTTTCCATTAGTCGTTCAAAGGTAGCAGGGGCATTGCATAGCCCAAACGGCATGACTTTAAACTGCCAAGTTCCTTTCCCTTGCACAGAGGAGGCTATCTTCTCCCTGTCCTCTTGCGCCACCTCACATTGCCAGTAGCCACTCTTCATGTCAAGTGTAGAGAACCATTGCGACCCTGTCAAGCTGTACAGAGTGTCATCGATCCGGGGGAGGGAGTAGCAGTCCTTTTTGGTCAAATCATTCAGCCGGCGGTAATCCATGCAAAATCTTATGGACCCATCATTCTTCTTAACTAACACAACAGGTGATGACCAAGGGTTGACCGACAGCTCGATCACGTCCAATTCCTTCATTTCTTTCAAGATGTCTTTGGGGTTGCTTGATTGGCCTAGCTTCTCCTGTATCAATGTGATGTTGTGCAGCAGATGTTCTGCCAAAGTCAAGTGGCCCACATGAAAAGGTTTTCTTATTTTTCTTCAGAAGTTCTGCCACAGCCTTTTCTTGTCTCCAGTTCATGTTTTCTCCAGTTCTAGTCAGTCGTTCCTTGAGTGGTTCTGGGATAGTCCCATTAAGGTCGTCCGACTTTATGGCTTCTGTGTCGGTTGTAGTTATTTGGGAGATTTGTTTGCACACACCTATTATGGCATCCTCCTCAAGCTGAATTGGCCTGTTCGATAAGTTAACCATTCGAACAGGTAAATTTCCAGAACTCTGCAAAACCAATGTTTTTGCTACCACCACCTCATCAGGTAAGCTGCTTCCTCTTCTCTTATGTTCGACCAGAGCTACACAACACAAAATTGCCTCGACACCGTGTGGAGATGACAATCTCACTGGTTGCTGGTAAAACAGTCATCTCACAACAGACCACTTTGCAGCTGGTTGGCGAGGAGAGTTCGCTTTGTGGCATTATTACCAGTTCTCGGTTACCAGTCCTTAGCACTCCCGACCGAGTATCTATACAGCACTCTACTTGTGCAACACATACAGGCCAAATAAACATTAATCTTCAATGTCAGTTATGTACACTTCGTGCTCAATGCAGAGGTCACCCAACTTCAACTGTACCTTTTTCTTTCACTTCACTGGTGTAGTCTCGCCTGTCACTGTTGTCAGAAAACTTTGTCTGTAATTATGGCCCTGTGACTGCTGGGGATAAGGCCCTAAGATGTCCAGTCTGACAACAGTAATGGTTGCTCCTGTGTCTACAACCATGCGGCAAGAAACATTATTCAGACGGCCCTCGCTAGGATCGCATCACCCTCTTGTTTCACTGAGCGTACTCAGTGAAATACTGGGGCCTTAGATTCCACCATCAGTGTCCTTCCCTCTGTAAGATGTCATCCTGGCTCATAACTACAGTTAATAGGTTGCCATTGTGTACACTGGTTTCGCAGATGTCCGGGTCGTCCACATGTCCAACACTTCAGTCGTCCCTCTGGTCGATGGCTGGGTGGATTTGGTAGTCTCATATTGCTCTTGATTTCTGTTTTTCTGTAGCCATCATGAACACTGGGTTCTTAATTTTAAAGTGTTTAAAGAAACCAATTTGCATTGTAAATTATTAACTTAATGTAAGTGAAAATTCTTTAAAAGTCTGTGATTGAGTTAAATTTCGTTAAAATTCTGTGATTGGTCAGTTTACACCCCCTACCAGTACCAGTGCTCAAGCAGCAAACGTTTTCCCTGTGCCAAACTTTTAACATTGATCTTTCTAACCTGTACTAGAATTAACCTTACTACAAGACATGGCGGCTGAACCGAACATCTAGGTACCAGTCTTCACAGCACATGGGCCTACATCCTCCAGAGTGCCTACCTACCGCCAGACACTATGAGTCATGCTCTCTGGTTGATGTTGCACTGTTGATGACGTATCAGCGTCTGGAAAGTTGTGATGTTTTAAGCATGAATCAGATTTTTTGTTAACTTCATACACTGAAAATAATAATATACATGTAATGGTTAAGCAACCATTATGATAGCCTTCATAAGGAGGGAGTGAGAACCTGCGTGCATGAGCAGAGAGGGTATCCCGAGGCTTCCACTTCGCTTACCACCCAGACGGAAAACATTAACCACTATACGCTGCCTTCAGCAGTGACCTGTTTGCTGTTTAGTGCTAAGCAGTGAGTAGTGAATTGAATAATGTATTTCTTGTGAGCTCTCGACAAGTTTGCAGTGGTGGTTCTTTGTACTTGTTTATAGCATACTAGAGATTTATTTTAATGTGTTCTCTTGCAACATATTTTTTTTGATGTGCCGAAGAAAAAATGCTGCCTAAGTTATCAAAAATTAAACAGAAAAAACTTAATTTGCAGTTGCGAGACGTGGTGTTTAATGTGTGGGATTTTATGGAAAAATTAAGCTAGGAATGGTGTGATGTCATTATCTATATTTGTTAACAAACACACTGCTCATGTAACGGGAGTTTCTTGTGCTACTTTTCAACATATTAAGAAATAAGGTCAGCGTTCACAATGTTTGTGAAGGATCGTTTGAGACATCTAATAAGAAAAGAAATATGTCTTAAAAATAAAAACTGGATGTGCTTGATAAAGGTGTAGTTCATAGGACAATTTATAACTTTTATATTACAGAAAAATATGCACCCGCAGTGCCAAAGATAAGGGACAGGTTGGAGGAGGTAGGCTTTCAAGGCTGTGACAGTAAGTACCCTTAGTAAAATTCTGAATAATTAGGCTTTCGGTGTCACAAAACTAATTCTCAGCGCCTCGTTCTTATTAAAAAGCGTTACATCAGGCTAAAAGAATAAACTATCTACAGTGTATCCTGCATTTCAGAAATTAAAATAGGAATATCATTTATTTAGATGAGTCATATATCTTATCTTTGCGTGTTCAACAAAAATCCTGAATAGAAGACACATTAAATGGTGGCCTTCGGCTAATATCAAAAGGTCATCATCTTTACATGATACATGCTGGTGGTAAAGAAGCCGTAGTCATGTGGAAATCACATCAAGCTACTGGTGATAACCAATACCAAATGGACCAGAACAATTGTGGAGAAGTGGATTAGGGAAAATCTTAACCTGCCAACTAATAGTGTCGTCGTGTTGGACAATGCACCCCATCACAATGTCAGTGTAAACAAAATACCTATATCCTCATCAACAAAAATTGAAATGAAAATGTGGCTATGAGAAAACAATATTTTATTTGCTGAAGACATGCTGAAGCCAAAATTGTATGAACTTTTTAAGATAAATAAGCCACGACACATAGCGTATTCTGTCTAACAAATCCTAGAAAGTTTCGTCACACGCCGCTCCAACTTCCATCTTACCATCCCGACTTAAATCCGATTGAAGGAATTTGGTGTGTAGTGAAGGGAATTTTTTCATCAATAAATGTATCCTACAAAATTAACGGTGTGCAGTGTCTTTGTCAAGAGCAATTTAACAGCATCTGAAAGGAAGATTGAATGCCATTATGTAATTAGGTTGAAAAATTACAGCAGGAGTACTACAGTCGGAATGTGCATTTCGACGTTGAAATTGACAAAATAATTATATCACTTGGAGAGGTCGACAGTAGCAGTGAAAATTCGAGCTCTTCAGAAGATGAAATGGAGGGAATTGGAACTCTTGAGGATAGAAAGTAAATTGGTAAGTTTATTACTGTATAATATTAGTCAATGTTTTTGGTGTGTTTCTATTACTCTTGTTTGAAATTGTGTGCTGTGCTTAAAGGCACACGCACTCAATTTGTGCCCCCTTCAGCATGGGTACACACTAATTGTTTGACAAGAAGCACTAGAACAGGCACAAATAACCATACATTTCTCATACCTCCCCTGGTGTGTCATCGTAAAGGAATCATTGGAAACATTCTTAAAATAAAACATTGATTCCTAAGCATTTATGACAACAAAGAAAACGAGAACTTTCGTTTCAAACAAAATTTACTTAACCTGTTGATTCAGCACAATTTACATTAACTACAACATAAATTCTCACATTTATGTATTTAACAGCCTGTCCAAGAATCCACTTATCGGCATACAATCATTAACCATCGTTCATATAATCTCAGTGGCATTTAACATCTCAATAAACTCACCCGCAATTTATAAAAAAGGGGTAAGAGTTACATTAAAAAATAACATTAAATTCCCAGTTATTCTGCATTTCACTGTTGCACAGTTGCCATTTGACTAACTCTTTTGTTGCAATGAGAGTAGAACACTCCACCTTCAACGCTAGTTCTTGACGAAATACTCGTCGATGGTTCGCCCATACCATGAATCAACCAGGATATGCCAAGCTACGATCAAGACTACATCCGGTATTGAGGGCAACACACCTGTCCAATTTAACAGTACTTACCTCCAACATTGGCTTCGTAGCCGGCAGCTCTCCACACGGAGTTGCTTGATGCCACAGCACAAATTATATTGAAAACCTCCATATCGCTGGATGCCGAAGGTGGAATAATCATCCAATATTACTTGCTGACTTCATAAAACCAACGAAGTAATACACAAGAATGCCTCTAGAATGTCTCAGCCGAGACTCGAAACCATCGGCTCGGGACTACCACGTTGCGAATTCGGTCAAACTCAGGACATTTTTCTAGTCAGCTGTTCCAAACGAAGTGAGCCACTCGAGGTCTGCTGATGCTCACCTACCAGCCCTCCTCTTTCCCTCTAATCGCCACACTACGTCATCCGCCGCCGTACAGCCAATCTGCCACATTGTGCGGCAAACAAACGCAAAAGTCGCGGTGCGAAAGGAAAGGAATCCCAATACAAAGGCTCCAAAACCAAAATTATTTAGACTCTGTAGCATAAAATAGCAGCAGACAAACTCAAAAGAACCAAAACAAACCTCAAAAAAAGGAAAACAAGGAAACAGAAAGAGAAACACTGGAAAATAGCCCCTAAACAAAAACAAACTCCCAGAAAAAACAGACCTCAAGTTAGCGTCAGCTTAATTGAAGTTGTTGGAATTTGTACGGAGAGTGAGTGAATTGGGAGTTTATTAATCTAAAATATTATTTAATAGTTTAAGTTTATGTATACTATTCTTGTTTGCTCTCTTCCGCTCAGCATACTTCTGGCAGATTCGTGATGTCACCCAAGCATCAAGTTATCCTACGTGCTGTGTACGAAAAAAAAAATGGACATAGTAGAGACCCAAATTCATGAAAAAAGAGGGTGTTACACATGTTATGAAAAAGAAAATTTGCACAGTAAATTTATTGTTTGTTGTTTCGTGTGGGTATGATATAGGCCTAGACAAATTTTTTAGTCTACAACAAAAATTATATCTAATGTTTTTTTGCTAAATGCAACCATTTTTGAAATATGAACTAATGCCATATTTCAATAAAGCAATTTAATCGTAGGTGCACAGCCAGACATTTGCTGGTTGCACATGGCACTGATGTCTTGAAACAATAATTATGTAATGTTGGAACAAGTGTTATTATGCCTTGAGTTATCGACACCTACGAACTGTCACTGAAATGCCTGTAAGGTCTGTGGTGGCGCAGTCGCCGCACTGATTGTCTCCTGCCGTATCACATCACACTCAATTGTCGGTGTGGCCAGCCCCTAGATATTTGCATGTGGATATCATGTCTTAACAAGTCCCAAGTCTGTATGTTTACTCGGGAAAACCAGGTGAATGTGTGTGTTGTTTGTTATAGAACATTTGAGGGCCCATGGGAAAATTCTGTATTAAACATAAATAAAAATGAGGAATGTTTAAATAACCAGGTCTACTGTGTAAAATGTTTTCTTGTCCAAACAAAGGGGAATGTGTTGAAATGAAGAACAATGAAAAATATCACATGTTACACCTCAGTACACTGCTGCAAACTAAAAAATGATACATTCTTTTAAATGTGCAAGTTACAGTACTGAATGACTGCTCTGTAACTACCTTATTAGTCATTTTAATTACCACATAAATTTTTGTTGTAGCATGAAAACAAAATACCCTTAGGAATGTGTAAAGAACAACAGACAAAAGCAGTGGATACAACTTACAACATTGCGAAAATTTTCGCTGTGTTGAAATTGAATTTACATTTGTAAAAACCATGCAGCCAGAAGTGTACTGTGTGTTACTTGGAACAAAACACAAGACTTAGTAATTACATCTAATTAATTTTTTCTGGCTGGTCGTCAAGAATTATGTATGTAGAACCAGTTATACAGGCAGACCTTTAAACAAAAAAGTCATAATTTTTTTTATATTCATGAAATTTTTAAGCTAATTCTTGCTAATTTCACCTATTTACATAACATAGGAAGTCTTTCGTTTATTTGAAAAATGCCCTTGATGATACCTTGTGTAAAATAAGTTTATAATTCTAAGTAAAATGAGTTCACTGAAGTAGATGCTTATCTATGAAATTGAAGACTTTTTAGTTGATTTGTACCCCTGGTCTGTCAGAGTTAATACATTTTCTGCATGTCTCTAAAGACTAACTTGTTCCAAATTCTAAAAAATTTTAATTAATTTTTCATGTTCATAAAATTTTTACTTCAGTTTCTTGATAATAAGCACAGCTTATCATTCTCTCTTGAGTGGATGAGATGTTGATATGTTGACTTACATTATCTGTTTGGACTTGGTGGTAACGGCATTGATTGGAGTAGTCTCAGCAAATCATCTTCATTCAACAATCCGAAACAATAAAAATACAGTAAACCCTAGTTTTATCTGATATCTATTCAGGGGACTTAGTATTTAACGGACAAAATCTGGCGATACAAAATTATTCCACCTTCAGATCTACTTATCACATGCAACACAAGACCTACCTGGTTATTGTGCTTTGGTGAGTGACATCAGGCGTGTGCATGGATAGCCGTGTAAGACGGTAGACAGAGGTATTTTTAATCGCGCATCTGGTATGTGCAGTGTTCGGGCAAGAATGTTTCTCTACCTGAATTTTTTACGGAACTGTAAGATCAACAGCGCAAGACCTACCTGGTTATTGTGCTTTGATGAGTGACATCAGGTGCGCACAGATAGCCACGTAAGACGGTAAGCAGAGCTAGTCGCTCATCAGTGTTTTAACGTGTCCGGACAAGAACGGCTGTCATGTCTGCTTGAATTTTTTATGCAGTTGATGTACATGCGTGATAAAGATTATGCATTTTTCAAAATGAAATGGCATCTGCAACAGGACAGAAAAGAAATAGAGTAACTTTGACATCTAGCAAAAAATTAGAACTAATAGAAAAGTTAAAGAGGCTTGTGTTTAGGTAGTAAAGTTGTGTGACGATTATAGTGTCAAGAAACAAACTGAGTCGGACATTCGTAAAGCAAAAAACCTAGTTAACGAGTTATGTGTTGAACAAAAAAAATTGGCACTTCGAGGTGTAGAGAGATTAAATCTGCTGCGACAAACTAGCGCAACACATGCCTTTCTCACGCTCAGCATTTACGTCCCTTGCCCTTCAGAAATTCTCCTGACGGCGGCTAGATTATCTCATAGACACTGTATACGATACTGCGTCGCAATGCAAACAGCTGTAGTTTAGATGGAAATTTTTTATTTGTTATATATTTAGTAAATAAACACTTTACTGTGAAATACAAAGCAGTAGCTCAAGTTCACGTGTCACATGTTACCACGCAACATAACATGAAACCAAGATGATAGCAAGTCGCCTTCTGTCCCTCTCCTTCCACTCTTCCGTGCTGATTTTTCTACTCCCGCCAGCCAGCACAAACCTTCCCCCTTGCCCACTTCCAGCGATTTGACCATAACAAACACGTTGCGTTACTACGTGTATCACACTGTTATAAATCTATCGGCTTGTTGTCTATTTTGGTGTGCCGATTTTGATACTTTGCGATTTACCGGACATCTGATTTACCAGACCACACCTCCGTCCAAATAGTCCAGTAAAACGAGGGTTTACTGTAGTGTGTAGAGCCTCTTCAAATCACGCCCACATTCTAAGCCTAACACACCTCTCACACTATTCTGTAATTTCATTTTCGCAGTTTTAACAACATCTTGTCAGCAAAACTTAACCTTGGGTTCAAATACTTAGATCATCTTCTTGGGTTTAAGATTAGAGTAAACAAGATTATGGTCTTCGAAAAATCTGGCAACATTATAACATTATAAAATGCTCACAAATGTAACATATTTGAAATTTATATAAAATAATAATTGAAATTCATATAATTAAAGAACATTTAAAAAGAAATTAAACTTTATATGGGTGACAGAAGCTAAAATTGTAGATCCTATCTCTTCTTTTAATTAAGTAGGCTGTTAGTTATGTCTTGAATAGATATTAAAAGAAATCACTGTCCTTATTTCTGTTTATAGGTGTTGTTATACTAAAATTAATGAAAGCCTGTATGCAGTCTCTTTGTATTACCTAATGGTTAGTGAAAAAAAGATAACAGTTAATTTGGTTTGTGTGTCAGTTCAGTTTTACCCTAGATATTTGACCTGTTGACTGTTTTCAAAAGGCATTTACTTTGTCTTTTGGCATAATTAGCTGTTATACTTTGGATATTCATTTTTATTTTTGTTCATTACGTATACTACATTAACCATTATGATAACCTTCTCCTTTAACATCTTGGCAGGGTAACCAGCGGCAAAGTCAGGCACAATTTTACAGATGTAAGGAGTCGAGCACAAGAGTAAGAGGGCAATAATGGGCCCAATAGTACGGTGTGTAAATTTGTCAAATTATGAAATTGCATATTAACACTTATTCCATTAGTGAATAAGTGCTGAGAATGGTTGCTTTAAAATCCTTACTTAGCTAATTACACTATCATCAGAATTTAAACATCTCATGTGGACATGAAAATAATTCTTACACATGTACATTGTAGCGAAGTAGCTTTATATTTTGTCCATAAGTATCTTATTTAATGTCATGTTTGAGTCTGTTGGTGTTCAAAGAAAATTACTTGCAGGGGACTTCCGCTGAGCAGGACAACCGATTTAGTGACAAAGAAAAAAAACTACTAAGACAAATGAGGTTTGGAGATAATCTCAGCAGAAAGGTGAGGATTTTTTTAAGTTTTTAACATAATAATTGCTGTTATCAATTTTCTTGCATGCTATTGTTAAAAAATGTGCGACATTAACTAAATTTAAAAATGGTTACTAAATACTTACAGGTTTTTGGAGTCAATATAGAACATTTTTGCCAGCTGTATGAGAAAGTTTTGGGAGAATGATTAGTTTCTTTTAATTAGGGTGGGGATTTTCGATCCTCCGATTCCTCGATTTCCCTGATTCTTGCTGATATTGAAAGAATAGATAATGGAGGAAAAATTTCATTTCCTTGAATTTTGATCCTCTCGATCTTCTCATTTATTTATTTCGATACGATACTTCCGTTGTGATAGGTATATTTATTTTATTGATTGTGTAGGGTATTTAAATTTTACGTCTTTCATGAGACAATATTTTTACGACTCTGAGATCACAGCAACTTAAATTGCAGTACATATTTCCTAAGATTGTATCTTTGAAGGAGCAATACAATCTATTATGACGATAGTAATGAATTGGCGTAAAATGTTTTTTCTGTATCATCTACATTGCAATCGTAACAACAGTTTCAAAATACGTTAAATAAAAAACAAACTTACTGGTCAGTTCGTAATTCCAAGACAGGTGGGTTCTTAATGGCTAACATGCATTACTCATCATGTAAATAAATAAATCACTTTTTGGCCACTGATGCAAGAAATGTATAGGTCATTTGGGATAAAGTGAGCACTAAAAATTTAACCTTTGAAAAATATCACTAGCCGTTACTGCATATAATTCCACATGAACTCTAGTTGCCTTGCTGCTTGTGTGGTTGGTAGCGCAACTACGCGATATAGTTCCGTATGTTTTTTTATTTAAATACAACAGTACTGTAACAAAATCAACCAAAACGTACATAATTGTATTATATGCAATAAATGTACATTTTTATTAAACTGTATTGATTCCTACCAACTGCACAATTTATCTCAGCACGCGCAACTATCAAGTGACATGTCCAGAGAGGTTAGACACGTCCCGTCTTTAGCCGTTACGCGCGGAAAGATACGAACTGACTGAAAATATAAATTAGCAGGGCTTTTTTGAGTGTTCACTTTATCCTGAATCACCTATACTAAAATTTACTTTAAAATTAATCAGCTTTTTAAATTCATGTAATTGGATACATTTTGATCTCACATGTTAAAAAATGGCATGGTACCAAGAGACGAAGACAACATAGGCCTTTACGCAAATTGAGTGCACGTAAAATAAAAACTTTGCGCTCATGTGGACCCATTAATAATATTTCTTTTTCAACAAAATACATAACGATTAAGAGAAAAATAACCAAGCCTAACTGCAGAGATTCACATTCCGTTTTAGACAACACTTGTATGGTACTTGCATAACATTCAAATACACAAACAGCTCGGTGGCACGTTCAATGTTGGGGTGCAATACAATAATCCATTACAGTAATTTCTTGAAACATTTTTGAGCGGGTTCACAAAGAAACTGCAAGCTCATTCAGAAAAATGTGAGCGCCAAACAGCTTATGTGCTGATGGCAGGCTTGGTGGCCTAGCATGACAGCATTGCCATATTCAACAATTCCGGCATTGCCACATATCTACTTCACAGATACACAAAGGTTAAGTAGGTATTTTCGATCGATCATCAGAGGTTAGCCGGGTTGCGATTGAACGGTTCCCAGCAATAAGCTCGGTTCACTTTTTGGATGCAAGTATATTTCACTCAAACGACTATTTAAATAACTTGAATTGAAGTTTCACTCTCATCCAGACTAACCACGTGAGTTTTTATAACCGTCTATACACTGCGCCTAGACATGTACACCGGTATCAGTGGGTTCATTGCCTATCTTATACACATACTAAAACACATTTAAGCCAGTTCTGTTGTGCCATATGCATAGTGTAATTCTGAATGTGTTACATTCCTTGTGTAACTACAGTTTCTTAGTGTGCTATCGAAATGTGACTTTCTTTTTTATTTTTCATATTTGTCTTGAATGTCTAAAATTTTTAAATGATTTTTCTGTAGTTATGAAACATCCATTGTTAGTTGTAGGAATATATATCCAAGCAGGGATTTTGCTACTTGGCTATATATCAAACCCATTTACATGTCCTAATTTTCACTATCTTTCTAACAACTATTAGATCAAAATAATATTAACCTAAACGTTAAGTGAATTAACTAAATTTTCATCACACTGCCAAAGTGTTCGCTTACAAATTTATGAAAAAAATTTGTTGTCTAGGGTTGTCCACAGTTTATCTTTATGGGTACCAAAAATCTGTAGTTTTCATGTAATGTGTTTATCAGTAAGTTAGGGCTCATTTACTCTTAAAGTTTAATTGTCTGTTTATAGTAGAAATAAGTGATTGTGTTTGTATTGTTTGTGTAGATAGTATCAAAATTTGTGTTTATAAGTATTGAGTTGTAACATTGGCGAACAGTTGCTTACTTGTGTGCTTGATATCAGTTGTCTTAAATTTTTTACTGCTAGCTATTCGTAAGGGTTGGGTAGTTATGAAAATCAGTTTAAGGGTACCATACATTTTTAACATGGATGTCAATTTTTTGGTCCGTTACTTTATTCTTATTTTAAGATTATTCAGAAATTTTAACCGGATTGTGGGACAGTCTATCCATGTCAAACAAAATCTTTATATCAGAAGGTTATTTTTTATGCTACAGAAGCGGGTTTCTGTAGACTTTTTTTAAACTGTAATTCAAATTTTTTTAGTTTTTAATCCTGTAACAAACAGAAGATATAAGTAATGGTTTGTTTAAAGATTTCGTTTTGAAAACAATTTTTATTGTCATAGTTAAATTAAATTTTTTTCTTAATGGGTGATAATAACCAGGTCATACATATGAAATTATTGTATAGTCTATTATTAATACGTGTGCAAAATGTCAAATTATTAGTATGTATGAATGAGGGGGGGAAAATGAATTGAAAGATTCCAATACATTCATGCATACATACTTTTTAGACTAAAAAATAAAAGCATGTAAACACACACAAAATTGAAGATGTAAGTAATGATTTATTTCAAAATAGTTTGTTTAAATATCTTAATTTTAAAACTGTTTTTTTTTCTCGTAGCCAGATGACTTTTTTTCGCAACGGGTTCATGTCATAGCTGTAAAATCATTGTATTGTTATAGATTCTTAATATGTGTGCAAAATTTGAATACTGAATGTGAAATGTCAAAACTATGTTTGCACATTTTATTAACTTTTTTTAAAAAACAGGCAAACTTTTAAGTTTTCAGAAACATAGAAAATTCAGATTATATTTAAAATCTTGGTGGAATGTTTACATTGACTGCCAATAAAGATTATCTCACCAGTATAACTGTGACAGTTGGGATTCACATTTTCTGTAGCCTAGCTGCTGAACACAGATGGGTTAGGTTAGAGTATATTAAGGTTGTTGGACCCGAAAAATTTTATAGCTAATTATTATCCCTACATATGGGTATCCTATAGACTAGCTTTTGTGCCAAAAAGATTTACTTCTAAAATTTCTAGTTTCGGCATTATAGGTTCTCAAAGTTATGATTTTCGACATTTCGTGTCATAGGTTTCTGGAGAACCAGAAGAGATATATTGGTAATTTTTGAGATAACAATAGTACACTATGTAAGCTATCGATTGAATTTATTTAAAATTTGTGAAAAAATTTTTGTATTAAATGTGCATTATGCTAAATATGGTCTTTTTCGTATACACGTAAAAGCATAAATAAATCATGAAAATATAAAATGAGTACAATCACGAAGTAGTTTCATCCATGGACATTCAAAACAAGTTATAAAAATTGCACTTTTCATAGTATTTAAACCGGAAAGCTATTACAAGAAGAGTGTATGTTTTCTCGGGGCCTGGAATTCCAGAATATCTCGAATGCAACCTGCCACGCACGTGGCGGCAGGAAGTCTGGGAGTGTCTGGCAGATGTGGCCTGCCTCTTCTGGGAATCCAGCTGGAAGAGCGAGCTCGTTATTTTAGGTTTGCCAAACATCATCTACACTCGTGATGGGTATTTCTACCTGCCTAACCTTGCAGTGGTCGTTTCTGCCCCCAAATGAGGCGATCTGTGATTCAGTGCTGTGTTGTTGTCAGTGGTCGGTCGTGATTGTTAGGTAATACTATGTTCACTGTTCTAGTGCCAAACTTTGCCATTGTGTTAAGTACAACGTAAAATGTAATTTTACAAGAAATAATACAATTTTTTGTAGATGGCACCACAGAAATTAAAGAATGGCAGACGTTATATTAAAACTGAAAGGAACAAACTTTTAAAGGCTATGAAGAGATCTTATGCTGCTCGACGATTATCACGACAAAATGACTGTGGTTCCGAAGAAATCAAAGAGGTTACACCAGTCGCGTCTGAGGAAATCGTTCAAGAAGTTCGTGAGGAGTCTAAGAAAGTAAATTATTGGTTTCAATATTAAGTAATGACGAGATTTAGTGGGGTGTGCGTAACTACAGTACTCCGGGAAAAAACCTAATGACCAACAGTAAAACACAGCAAAAATTGGGTTGATTCCATCGGGTTCGAGCCCGTGTTGCCTAGGTGAAAGGCGAGTCCTCTGTCCACTACAAATCTGTGTACTTTTTTTTTAAACTTAAAGCAACTGCAGTTTTCCACTTACATTCTGGTTTTTAATATGTAGTATATACATGTTGAGACTCATGCGGTGATCATTTCTGTATTTCTTTATGTGTAACTAGAGGATTTTATATACCTTTAAAATAAAATCATAATTTTGCGAGGGAAAAACGGACTCCGTCGTACTAGACCCCTTCGCCCGGAAAATCAACACAGTGAATCATGGGAGAAATCATCTGTTTTACACAAACAATGCCTGAAAGCGTATGAGTTTGCATGAGTAAAGGCGTTTACTATCACTTGTAACATTTTTAGAGTTGATAAATTATTGTTTTCATAGGTATGACACATTCACAAATTCTATGAGTGTTTGTCCCAATGTATATATATCATATAATAATCGACGATGCCATTAAAATGACTCTTATTAAAAAGGACAAACTTTTATGGCAGAATGTCATGCTTCCTAAGTTGAAGCGATTCTTCATGCAGTGCATGTTACCAGAGTTAGCTGACCCTCGCATACCTAGAGACATGGGAGTCAGAGATCCACCTAACATGACTGATAACCCGAAAGCCACGAAGAAACAAAAGATATCAGTATAAGCTTCTGAACATAAAATAGCGACTGTGCTGTATTTTGTATACAGCGTTGTCTGTACGCACCATTTTATGTGGATGCAATTTATACATGTATTTGTAAATTTGGAAAATATGTGAATGAAGTTTGTGTATGTAGGCTTCACATATTTATTAAGTAAAACGCATGTGTTAAGATTTCAAGTGTTCATATGTTTTCCTGAAACCATTCTTGCCGCTCGAGCTTACTGATAAGTTGACACTCTCTCTCGAGCGGGATGAGATCAATTTAATTTAGATGTTATATGAGATGTTAGGGTGGGCGCCAGCAATACTCCCCAGTATTACACTTCGAGACTCTTACACTCAGAGGGTGAACAAAATTACTAATTGAATACTGCGACTGATAATTACGTTTCGATACACTGTTTTATTATGCGTCTGCTTACATGTGCCTTAAAGAAAATTACGTTAATTGAAAAATGCTGGATGTGGTCAGTGTGGTCACGGAAGGTGTTATGGCGCTTTCTGGCTGCTACTGATGTTAATACGGCGGTTGTGGCATGAG
>PNEQ01037302.1:0-22856 GCA_003012365.1 Medauroidea extradentata
TGAGTCCAACTTCCTTTCTAATAAATATATCAACACTGGATCCCACATGTTGACAGCCACACCTAACACCTTAAGGGCAGCAACGTTCTCCTGAATCACTGCTAATAACTGAACCAAGGCGTTGGAAGTTCCTGTACCAGATGGTACGTTGATCAGGGCATCAAGATGGTGGTTCACTATCAGCCTCTTGTTATTGTAGTGCCTCTGGAGAATCTTCCACGCCACCTCATAATTGTCTTCAGTAAGTGAGAGTGATTGAACTAGAGACAAGGGTTCACCTTGCAGTGATGACTTCAAATACGACAGTCGTTCCACGTTGGTTTTCTGGGTGTGTTTTGCTATCAGTGCCTCAAAAAGATTAGAGAAATTTTGCCATGATTTTATATCTCCCCCAAAGGTTGGTAACTTGATGGTAGGTAATGCCACCTTTGTAGTATTGGAGGCAGAGGAGGAGTGTGCTTCACCGGAGACAGCTAGTTTGGCCACAGTGTCTGCAAGAGCCATGACCTTGTAGTATAGCTCGTCGAATTCATCAAGTCGCCTGTCAAGATCGTCCATGTTAAACTCGGTAATGTTAGATGCCTTGGTAGCGATTAGTAAATGATCACTGTCAAAACCAAACCTGAGCTGGGCCAAATCCCGACAAGTGGCCTTGAGTAGTGGATGCTGAGTGGGATCAGACTGTGCCTTATCCGCCAATGCAGAAGCTCTTTTCAGACGTTTTTCGGCCCGTGAGAGCTTCAGCTTTGCAGCCGCGATGATAGCTGCTACCATCTCTTGTTGTTGTTGTTGTTGTTTTGAATACCTCGAAGCAGGAGTCGTTCACCAGGCGGAGTGACCGGGTCACTTTGAGTCGTTCACTAATCGCAAAATGGTCGCCCAAGAACCGGTTCATGAACGATGATTTCGACACCCGTTCACTACTGAAAATTACAGTTAATCGTAAGTATTACTTAAACTTCCGTTGTCATTCCTCGTAACAGTATATTACAATTATTATTTATTTATACCGCCTGCGCCGTGTTCGAAATGATAAATAACCGCGTCGCTGCTTGTCACACCCGGGAGCCTAGCTTGTTCTTTGTCCTTCCTACACGGCCCGGCAGTCCTCGGTAAACAACTTCTCCCGTCTGATTCGCACCGATTTTCTAACTCCCGACACACCGAATAATATCCGGCCCGGAGGACCAAAATGTTCCGTCGAACATACACGGCGTAAACACGTCCGTACGCACCGACAACACCACACGTTTTTGAACTATGGCTAGGTCGCCATCTTGGCCGCTAGACTCTTCGACCCCACAAGAGAGAGAGAGAGGGGAAAAAAAAAAAAAAACTAAGTTCCGGGTAAGAATCTCAAAAGAGACAGTCAATAAGTTCAGTTCACAAATAACAACAACAACCTAAGTACAAAGTTGACAGGTCCCAACATCGTGCGAGGATTAAACTTTAGGCCCGGGTAGGAAGGGGGAGGAGGATGAAGTCAGATTTAATGAAACATCCATTTAGAGTATACATTTTCGGGTCCCAGAGCATTTTGTTAAATCGGGGTTCTACTGTACATAAAACAGGGCACTTGTTTTGATTTGTGATGCAAAACGCAATCCTTGTAATATCATACAACTCCACAGCTTACAGCTTAACTTTCAAACTATTTCTAGGTTACCAAAAATTTTCACACCTTCATATAAGACAAGTAGCAATTTTTCAAGGCCAAAAATATGTAAAAATCGTTGTCTTATATGACTGCAAATACGGTACTGTAATTAAGCTGCACTAATTTGAACAGTTCACAGCTTGTTTGTCTAAATTTGATTTAATGCATTCAAAAGAACCCACACGGAACTATTTATTACTCACCTGAAACAATTTTCACGGCATACAAGCAACTGATAACGTAATTTATCTACACTCAAACACAAAACAACACAACAAGTACACAACTGTTGCTACCAAGTATAAATACATATGTACTATAGGTCACTCGGAATAAAGTGAGCAGTAAAGATTTAACCTTTGAAAAAAATCACTAGCCGTTACTGCATATAAGTCAACATTAACAACAGTAACAATATTGTTTGTATGGTTGGTATCGAATAATGACACGTAGTTCCGTGTATTTTCTTATTTGAATACAGCATTAGTGAAACAACATCAAATGCAAACGACCTCTCTGTATTTAATATACTTTAAAATATTTACATATTTAAGTTCTTACTGACATACCTATTGAGTGTATAATTTTATTTTAATTAGTGCCAGCACAAAGCGACCCAACCGAGTCGATTATCATTGGCACATGCCGCTAAAACTTCGCGCCACCAGAGGTAGTTTAAAATTTCACCGACAGATGGCATCACAGTTAGGTTTTCGCCGCTTCGCTTGGATTTTGGAAGCGAATTGAGTCATTCAGCTTGTTTGTCGGTTGTGTAAAGAATATGAGTTTCTGATAATCACATTCAAAAGTATTAGAAGTGACTGTTTATGAGTATCATTTCTAAATTATGTGAAGTCAATAGTAATGTAAGTTGTTTTGTTTTATGATCGCCAGCCTGAGTATCTGGAAATAGAAACAGCATTTTTTCCCTGTTTAACACATGAAGAAAATACGTTATTTATTGTTTCTCTTTACGTGCGTCGTCGTCGTTCATTGCCGTATGCTGAACGGAACTTGAATTCTTAAGTTGCCTGTGTCGTGTGTGTTTTTTGTGGCTGTTTTAATTTAAAAGTTTGAATATACTGTGCATGCGTTTACGAGAATTGTAATGGTAATAGCGCCATTAGAGTAGACGCAGAGTAACCAGTGTTATAAGATGTTTACTCGCATGTATTTATAACTAAAATTACTACTGAGTATAGCATATATTCAACACCCGTGCATTTAATGAGTACATATTGTAGCTAAAATTTATTGGAGCAGTGTAACGTAAATGTAAACATTGTACAAGCCTATGTAAATAACAGCACTTGGCAATGTTGATGTTTACATGCAGCGGAAAGATATAAACTGGCAGAAAATAGAAATTAATCAGGGCTTTTTTGAGTGCTCACTTCATTCCGAATCACCTATAAACATTGGTTGACAAGGATGCAAGACAAGAACATCTAACTTCTATACAACAGAAAGCTTCCACAAGTACTGTACATAGATAATATGTCCGCTGTTTTAAAGTCAAATAATGTGAGGCGTTCCACCTACCACTTAGGCCTTAATTATCCACTGTTTGTTTTTACTTTATTATTTTCTTATGTTTGCCTTATTGAATTTGCTATTGTCTATTTAATTACTTTCAGGTATTGTTGACACAATTTGGTAAGGTATTGTTTGGCGTTTTGTCTGTATCAGTATTGAAATTATCCAATTTTATATTAAATTTGGTTTATTTAGGCTGAGGCAACTTTGAATTTTTAGTTTATTATCATAATTTGCTGCAGTTTATATATTTATGTTATTTTTGTACTTTAACTCCAGGCTGGGTGTATTGTTGGCTAGTTTAGTTTGAAGGCACAGGTGTGCCTACCCAGTTCCTGGAATAGCTAATATTTATATTTTTAACCATTTTTTCTACTACTTTTACTTTTCACAGGAGTGCACAAGCCGCGCCACTCGTTAAGTGTGGGAGAGAGACAGTGATATGTTTGCACGGGCTGGCGTGGGCCAACGAAAAGACATGCAATTTAAATTAATTTAAGTTTATGTTGTAAATAAAAATGTAATTATGGTTTTCAAAGCTATATTTTCTCTTTACAGGCTGTTTAAATGTAAGAAGATTGTAATTTGTGCTTATATATTTAATTTAGTTTTAGTTTTCTATTACGATTTACCTTGGCATGCTGGGTGGCTGCCAGAGGCGCTGCAGGGAGAGAACAAGTGCTGCGGGGGTAAGCCATTTTTACTCGTTGCTCGTGCGTAGTGTGAAATGGTAGTGCGGGACACGTTGTATTGTCGGAGCAATAGTGGTGGTGGAACAGCCATGGGAACTTAGAATAGCTTTTCTCTTTTTAATTTTTTCTTTCTGTTTGTGTTGCGTGACTTAATTATGTGAAGTTTGTGTTGCGTGACTTAATTATGTGAAGTTTGTTTTGAGTTTTTCGGCAATTGTGAGCTGTTCTCTCCTGGGAGCGTCAAGCTTTGACAATGTTTTAGGGCTGATATAAAGTTATGATTGCGATCTGAACTGTTTCATTATATAAAAGTTGAAATTTCAAGTAAATAAAAACAATCACAACAATGCGTTGTATGGTACTTGAGTAGCCTACTGCAAGTATCTTCTAATGATCACTATGCGATCATTACTGGCCAATGGTAAGACGATGTAGGCTTATACCACTGAGTCCCATTGCATTTGGTGCCGTGACCAGAATTGTTGGCAGGTGAGACTGTGATGTAGGATTTATCTACACGTATCACAGTACATAGGTAATATGTCTGCTGTTTAAAAGTCAACAATGTTTCGTTGCACAGTCTGGTTAAAAACACTAACTTTAGTACTGGTTGAAAATTATAACTTCATTACATTTGCACATGAAAATTTTCTTCAACGTTTCACATTTTCACAGCAAAGAATTATAGTGTATATTGGTTGGACTTTTTGATACATTTTACGAATAACTTTACAAAATTGCTGTGTTTGTAATATTGGAGTTTGACTGAACAATATACAGTGTTTTACCGCATAATCATTGCTAATTTTTTGCCAAACTGGATGCATAAAATCGAAGGTGCGGCTATTATTTGAGAAAAATTCCAGTAGTAGAAATTTTTTTTTTTCAAACCAACATTTTTCTTCACTAACCCTATTTTTGTTGAAGTAACTCAATATTTTTGGCAGAACTATTGACGGATGAACTCTGAAACAATGACTAAATTTCTACAACTTACTAGCTGTTGGAGGTTAGGTTAGTTTCGTTCATAATTGAATACGCACATTTGGTGGTAACACATTTCGTGATTAGCAGTATTTACCGGTAAATAAACACTTTTGGTTATTAGCAAACCGATCAATTTTCGTTTTCTAAGTTCCGTTTCTCTTGAAGTTTAAGTTTTCTGCTTCTGCGAGTCCGCTACCGTGTATTACCGTTGCAGTGTGTACTGTTTACAAACTTTGTTTTTATTTTGCGTTGTCATAGATATACTACGTTCAGTTTGGAAAATCCACGCGCAAGACAATCACACAAGATGGCGGACTGTTGAAATAGTAACACTATGTTCCACTTTCATTCCAGAGGAATATTTTGGTACTAACTATAATAGATTCTTGCAGCAATCATTTTGTTCTAATAGTTTCGTACTTCGTACTTGAGCGTAGTTAACATCTCTGACGCAGAAATGTAAACAGAACATTGCGGTGCAACGATTATGCAATGAAAGTATTTTTACTCTTTCTGTCGTCTCAAAAATTAGAAGAGACGATTACGTGATGGCGACGATTGTGCGATAAAACACGGTATGTTATCACAAGGTAATTTATTCACCTCCCCTACAGCATACATAATAATAAATGTAATTAATACTGAAACATCAAAGCTATATATTTTAGTTTTGTATAGTTTTTCCAACCAGATGTTATAATCTTTAAGCAGGAAGTTACAGCAACTGGACATTTTCACCTACTGTAATATCCATGCAGGTTTCTGAAATATATTCTACTTCATAAATGTGCTAGTTCCAAGACTGCTAATACAATGCCTCATTATTTAAAATGTTAGATAAGTGTGTTGACACATCACAGTTGCGCATTTGATATATTTCTAAACTTGCCTCCCATTTGTGCAGGGTCGGCATAACCTTGTTTATTATACACCCCTTCAGTGTCAGTATCAAGCTGTAGAAACCAGTACTGCAGATATGAACGTTATCTGTAATGAATGCATATTTATGATCTGTATATGCTGACGTGTTTTATATTGTGCATGAGTAGCAAGTAGATACGGCAGCACGGACTCTAGCCTAATCACTGCCCCAGACTTAATGAGAGTATCTCCCACGTTCTATTCATTGTAAATGATGTGAAGTTACGTACGGTAACACGGAGTAAAATACGTAGGCAGAAAATAAGTGTTAGTTTGACTCGACGCAGCCCTTCTGAGTTGTGGTAGGTTGTCCTTGAGGGAGATGAGAAGCCTGTGCCAGCTAAGACGGGCTGTGTCCCTTGGGGATCTGGGTTCGGCCAGAGGCGTGCCCCAGTGAGTGGGCTGGGGGGAGCCACGCTTGGGTCGTACAGAAGGGGGCGGAGTACCTCACTTAATTGGGATCAGGTATAGAAATCACTCACCTGGTGTGTTAAAATAGTTCTCATAGCAGACGTTTGCGCTAGCTCAGCGGCTTGGGTCTTGGCGTGCCTCTGATCTGAGTTGCTGTGTCCGTTTATAGGCTGGAATGGTGCCTTGGTGTGGAGTTTTGATGGGGCTGAGTAGTGCCGGTGGCTTGCGGGCCATGCTGCGGAAAATCCGACTAAGAGAGTGCCAATGTGCTTACGGGTACGTCGCTTCTTAGGGGGCAGGTTTTGCTCATGCTGGATGGTGCATTGGAATTCTTAATTTTTATTTTAAACTGTTTGTTTATTTATTTGTCTGTTATTGTTTTTAAGTTGTTGCGGTAAATAAACCAATGGTGGTTATTTGAAAGTATTCTTTAATAAGTTTGTCCCTGCTGTCAACTATAGTGGTAATTGTTTTGAGTAGTTTAGTACAGTAACTCCATTAGTATAACGACCTATTTTCTTAAGGCTACAGAGGTAGTTCTTGTAGGACCTACTACCTTTGAGGTTATGTTTACATGCGAAGAGACACCACACACATGGTCGCACTAATCCCTCTATGTAACGATGCCCAGTATAGATTCCCGTATTAATGCTTATTATGAATATTTGTCAGTTGTTTTAAATACTGAAATGTTGTTTATAGTTTGTTTACTCTCTTGTGGCGAGTTGCTGTTGTTTGTTTACATTTGATAAACCCCCCCCCCCCCCCCGCCACAGTTCATTGTTGTTGTTTTGATGTGGATGTTTGGTATGGGTCTTAATTTTTAGATTTTTTTTTGTTTTTGTGGATGAGCCCATGGTGATTAGAGTTTAATCGAGAGTGAAGCAGATAGTTTATCCCGTACTTATGAGTTACTCTGCTCACTGTTCATGGCAATGAAGGTTATGGCCCCTTGCAGAAGGATTTATGCACCCATGTGAGTTGGTGTGTGATAGTAGCCATACTACAGACTAAAGTATTTGTGTTGTTGACAGAGAACTTGATGTTTGGCTAGCCATAGTTGGTAGCGCATGTTATGTATACAGCTGCTCATACCTAACCTTGTGACGTGCACTGGCACGTAGCACTTACTTGGCCTCTTATCACACAGTAATTTCAATTTTTTTTGTCGTAAAATGTTTTTTTTCTCTGTTTATAACAAATTAAGTAGGCCAACGTAACCAGGTATAAGGATGTATACGGTGGGATCCAACCTATTAATTGGGGATGCGAGTAGAGAAATTTACATTAAAATTTTCTTTTTTAATTTTAAATTTAACTTTAAAGCAAGAGAAAAGTATAGAATTTTACGTGTGAATTTTATTGGATTTATATTGTGTTTGGACTCATTTGAAAGCTAATTTAATTTCAAGCAACTTTTCTAAGTAAACTTTTCTGATTTTTTTCCTTGTTTAGATTTTTTTTAAATTTCAAGTAGCTTATTAGCTTGCTTCTACTGGAATAGGATTTATGTGGCAGGCTAGTCTTAGTTCTCTTGCTTGGAAGCACGTACAGAGAAGTGCTGGCTTTTACAATTTCAAACAAGCTCGGAGCTAGCCAGTGCTTAGATAGAATTATCGGGCAGGCAGGTCAGAGTTCACTCGCTTGGAGGCACGAACGTGGACAGGCTGGAATGCGGGGACTCTGCAGGGCGTTTCTCGATCAACGTGGGTGGTAGTGTCGTGTGCAACAACACTAAAAAGGTGGTGATCCACGACAGATTGAGGGCGCTGCACATCCCCAATTAATAAACTAATGAATGTTTAGCTGGTAGTATGGAATTAAACGCTTTGTAAATTTATCAGTATCTATGTTACATATAATTTTTAGGTTATAAACGTCAATAAACCAGCTTTTTAGGCACGTTGGATCCTGAAGTATCCCTCCGCCGCTCGGCCGAGTAAGTCCGGGTGTTCGCCCAGAAAAGGCAGTCGTGATACATCGGAGCTCGTGACTCGTCGCCGGGAGATGGCCGGCTAAGTTTTCTTATTTGAGATTGTAATCGGTCAGTAGGAGTCGTGATATGTCGGAGCTTGGACTCGGTCGCGGAAAGATGGCAGGCTAAGGTTTTTTGTGTTTAGTTGGGGCGTCATGGCGGAAGGAGGAGGACGTGTTGGACGGGGCAGAGGGGTTGTGAAGCCTAGAGGGCGGATTCGGGAGTAAAGTGGGCGGTATTGCCTGCGATGCTTTGTTGTTCATCATTTTTCTTTAGCTAGTTAGGATATCTAAGTAGTATTAGCCTGGGCGAACACTCTAGACTACGTCAAGTTGAGCACTTGCATCACCCTTTAATGTTTACGTTTCGAAGTTGAAAAGGTTACTGGAATGAATTTAAGTGGTTAAGCAGTGAGTGTTCGATGTACAAGTGAACCATTAAACAAAAAAAGCTAAATGGAAACCTTTTTTTTCTTTTTTTTTATATATGCCCACTTAAATGTTTTCTCTCTACGCGGACACCGTTCGAAATACCTCAGGCTATCCGGGCATGTAAAACAAAAGGGAAGTATTTCTAATTGCTAAAGGACTTGTCAAAGTCATCGCTCGCCGAAATCAGCTGCCACCGGTAATGGAAGGTAGCTGCAAGGAATAAACAGCACAACAGACGAGCAGAGAGAGAGAGAGAGTGTGCACCGTCACATTCTGCCGCCCCGAATAGGAACATCCTAACCTCAAAAAAAAAAATAATCTTCTAGACATAGTCAAACACAGTGCGAGCAGAGAGGAAGCGGACCCATCACATTCTGGCGTCCCCGAACAGGGACATCTAGATAACCTACAACACACAACGTAGACGTACTGGAAGCGGACCCATCACAACCTATAGGTACACTATTTGCTTACATGTGGTACCTGGTAACATCCATTCTAATATTGTTTTGTTACATTTTTTTATATACAAATTAACTCTTTTAAATATTTTGAAAAATTTCACTCTTTAATCATCTGGTGATCATCAGGCAGTAGGTGAAGCCTGATTATACTATTCTTACTGATTACTACAATGACACTTACATATTTTATTTAGTAACTATTATACATTTACTACACTTGGTGTCACACTGATCACCAGTTATATTATTATTTTCCCCCCTCTTAACAAGTGGTTGGAGGCACCGGTCACAGTGACCCGCCTCGTTAGTTGATTATTACATCCTTGTATAAGTTCAACCAAACTACCCCCCTTAACAATATAAACAGCGGCAAAAGTATACAAACGGCGTTAAACAACTTTTCATAGATGTACGCACAGTAACTGCGTAAACGTTGAACTTTTGCTCGCTTCCGCTACCGCGATCTACACCACGGCCGTGATCTTATACCACGCCGCAATCTTGTATATATCGAGATGTTTCCGTTAACACGTACCGCGACGCTTCAAGTGCAAAGTATCTGCCCAAGTATATCTATGGTCACAAATGTGACGTCACACGTAAATATCCACGAATGTAAATTATTTTCCTTATATATATTTGAACCTTTAAATACCCGCGAAAACGATAAAATCCGTAAATTATATTATGCTTGTAAGCAGAAAATAGTCATTATCACGTCAAATTATTTAAAAAAATTTTTTTATATTCACTATTCGAAATTGTTTGAATAGGTACTTCGAAATTTGGGAATTGGTATTAGTTTTTCGCATTCGAATAATACAAATTTACTATTACAAAAATATTCGAAATTTCGAATATTTGCACACTCATATTAATCAGAGACTTGTAAGATTCAGTGAACATGATTTCTGAGAGTATTATTGAGCATGTGTGAGGTGACGAGTCGTTCCTAGAATTGCACATTTCGCCAAAGGAGGAATTTGCTCTTGATGAGCATAAACAAAAGGCTGCTCAAAATCGCAGCCAATCAAGTAAAATTATATCAGTGAAACAGGTAGTTATCAGGAGAAGACCCGACCTTAGCTTGCATGTGCCAATATTATGGAGCACACCAGGGCCGTTAGGAACCCATGCTCTCAATTTAGGTTTAGCCAGGTACTGAGGCATATTCAGCGGCCAGTACCACCGCTCAACTCATCTGAGAGAACTGTATTGGTACACCAGAGGTTACGCCAATTAAAGAGGCAAGGTCAGAACCTCAGTCTCCCGCTTCAATCATCTCAGAGAGAAAGAAGAAACTTCTGTGCCAACTATTCTAACTAAGTTGAGTGGTTTTAAGCCTACCCTGATATTTCTAGGAAATGTCCGCTCCCCTCTTTCACGCTACCACCAGGAAGAAGCTTGGTGTTTGCCCTTCGCCCGAGACACCACTCTCTTGGGCATACAGCTCTGCCACAGACCACAGAGGACTCCAGCTCATGCTCTTACTAACAGAAGTGATAAGTGTTGCTACATCTTCAGTCAGGGAATGTCCTCATTAAATAGTCAAAGTCCACAGTTCCTCATCTTACAGGCCCTGTGCAATCTAAGAACATGGAATATATACTAATGGCTCAGAAAACCACTCACTTCAGGTGCTGTTGGATCTCCTCGTAGTTGACATAGTGGCTGAACTTATTGGGGTCGGTGATGCCCACGCGTGACCCTGGCCGCGCCATCTCCCCGTACAGCTCATAACTGGCTGAACGGCCATGCGAATGCTCCAGGTGCTGCAACACAAACACACTTGTCTATAACAGTGAACACGACTCTACTAGAAACTGGACTCTCCACAGTTTGTCACCCTTGCCAACAATGACAAGTAGAACGGACGTACAAGACCACTAGCTACAAGTCACAAATACCAATTCTGCTATTATGAAACACAAACACAAACAAACAAATATTTTCACAGGATGTCCAGAAACTATCACATACCAAGTACACCACACGAATCCTGAGATAAATTAATGACAAAAATTTAAGTGGCAAAATGCTGTACATTTTATATGAACAACTGTAAAAAGTCCTCTCATGTGCTCCATATCCACATATTATTTCATGGTTCTTACGTTCAGTAAACAAATAATCATGTCTGCACTGCTCGGGATTCAAACCTGAGCTTCTAACATGATGGTGAGAACAGTAGTAGTAAGACAAGTAAGATGAATGTGGAGTACAAGAGAGGACTAACTACAGTGCTATGTTGCCACATTGAGTAATTGTGGGAATAACGTGGACTTGTCAATTACACAAATTATTTTCATTACTGTTGGTAACCTTGCCTTCATAAACGGAACCTCATGAAGACAGAGATGCCAACGAAAGCTTTTGGTAGTAATTTCATAAAAAATCCGTGGTTTTACACAGTGAACATGTTATCTTAAATGTGTGTACACAGACACATTACCTATTCGTCCGCAACTTCGGTACTACTTGTAGGTTCTACAGTATCACTTATATGTGCATTTTTTTTTAAGTTTTTAACTTTGAAAATGCTCGATTTTATTGCAAAATTGTGACGGCGGCAATCATCTTTGGATACTGTGTTTACACTGAAGTCATATCTGCACAATACACAAAACCCTTGTTGAGATACATTTGAGGCACTTGAACATGCCACAACTAAGAATATTCGGAACAATATTTCTGATAATTCTTCTGTTTCCAACTTATAGTGTGAAGTATCTGGCCTCACCAACACCTTTATAATTTGGTTTATTTTACTGTTTTGGGCCCTAGGCTTACACATAAGGAATTTATATTTATTTTTTGGAGACTTAAAACCCAAGAAGACGTGTCAGTTTGCATTTAAATGCCGCCAGTCTGTCAAGACCACATTTTGTCGGTTACCATTCAGTTATTAATGTACAAATGAAAGGTGGGCACGATTATAGCCTACAGTGTGGTGTCGTTGCCCGGCTTTCTGCATAAAAGGAGCTAGTTTTCACCTTGTCGTTCAGTGCATGTGAAATAGTGCTTCAAGAGTACCGTATTTGCCGGCACATAGGACGACCCCGCATATAAGACGAGTCATGGTTTTGAAGGTACAAAATCTTGAAAAAAAGTAAATTACTAATTTTGAATTTCCCGACAGAAATATATTTTTTTCCTTCGGCAGAAACATTAAAAATTTAGCTTAAATATTTTAAATGCATTTATTACCGGCATATAAACATCATAGTAGACGCATAAACGAATAACCTTGGCTACAACTGCTCTCCGCGCGCCCAAGCGCCAAGAAAATGCACGGCGGCGACCGGCGATATCTCCATTTGCCGGCAGGTGTGCGCAGCTTGGCAACGCCGGCCTAAGGTACGCCGCACACTAAATGGCAACGCCGGGCAATGACAGCTGCTTGCAAGGTCATCGCATTCCTGTGCACTGTTGTCCGCCAGCCTAGCACTAGACACACATATGAATGTGTGGTACGGTACCTAGATCCTCGTTTTTTCCGCCCGAGAGTCTTGTGCTTGCGAGACAAAGGATGAAAGCATGCGGACCTAGATCCTCGTTTTCTCCGCCCGAGAGTTGTAGGCTGGCGAGACAAAGTATCTGGGCGCGCGCTCGCATCGATCGCCACTTTGCTGCGAGGAAGTGTCCTTTATTATGAATGACGCTCTTAAAAATTTTGTACCGTAAATTTTATTAAACAAACGGGGCACTCGTTTACATTTGTGACGAAAAACGCAATTCCTTGAAACATCATACAACTTCACAGCTTACTTACAGCTTACCTTTCAAACGATTTTTGGCTACCAAAAATTTTTGCACCCTCATATAAGACGAGTAGCAATTTTTGAGGGCCAAAAATATGTAAAAATTGTCGTCTTATATGCCAGCAAATACGGTAATATTACTTTTTATATTTTTTTATATATTATTTTATTATGTCATTTTCGAACAATGGAAGGTTGCACTTGTGCAACTGCCTGAAACATTCAAGCAGTTGCACTTGTGCAACTGCCTGAAACATTCAAGAAAGGACTGTTATTACAAGAGATCTTCACCTAAAGAATTAAACCACATGTTTATAGGGGACTTCAACTATTTGTAAATGCAATTTATGTAATTTTGAAAATTCTTTATATTAACGACTTATGCGTGGCAGCCAGATAACTCTATTAACCAAAGATTTGTTGGGGGAGGTTAAAGTTGTAGTTTGTATGAATGAAAGTGTGCATTTAATCATGTAAATTTACTTGCATGACTTCAAATAACTTATTTTAGTTCAGGGTAGACTTGGAGACAGTTAATTTAAGGGTGAAATGATATGAATTTAGCATCACTTGTCTGGTGTCATTTTAATCCTTATTCAATTTGCCAACTTTCTTCTCCCTTGAATTTTCTTGGTTAATTTTGCGGGCTGAAGTTTTATTCGTGTTATAAGATTTACTTGTAGTTTACAGCCTCGGTCGAGAAACTAGGGGTGCGACAGGCTAGCATCGGGAGAGGGTGAACAAAGGCTTAGGAATGTGGGGATTTTTCAAGGAGTTGCAATGACGTACTTTGAAATGGACTGCTGTCCAAGTTAATGTATCACTCCGCAGACAGCGGGAATTTAATTAAATATCTCAATTTTAAGTGAAATATTTGCTTAACTAAAATAAATATACATTTTTTTTATCAACTTTAGTTTGCACAGGTTTTAAAGTGTAATTTTGTTTGTTTTGGCCTTAGTGAATTGAGAGTTCTCGGATGTTTGATAGTGGGGGACTAGTTCCCGCCCGCCATCTTGGTGGCTGGCAAGAACAAGTTCTTCGCCCCAGTCTTCTTAGTCAGTCTGTTGATAGGATGTGTTTTTTCTGAGAGTAAAGAAAGGGAGCGGCACTATGAGGGCAAAGTAGAAATATCACGATAGGCATCACTGTTAATTAACTTTCTTATTTTTATTTCTCTGCAACAGTTTTGGTGGTTCCGCAAACCGTGGTAATGGCGGTTGCAATGTAGAGATGACGAGTTGAATTCTTTTGTAATTGATCTTTTTTTTTTTTTTGCTTCCTGCGCCGCCCGAGAACTCATTCAAAACAACCCGGCCACAATGTGTTATTCAATATTTCGGTTGCCATGCACATTTTCTCTTCAATTTTTGGGATTCAAAGTGATGTAACGGCCAGGAACTTCACCTCTTTCATTTGTTTAGGGCTCGAACCCACGAACTTACCCTAAATTTAAGAGGTGTTCTACCGGCAGGTGTTAGGCCGAGATCAAAATGTGGGCGTGCGTGCATTGCACATTTTTTTCAAATGAATCATAAACTATCAATACCATCACAATAGTTTAATTTAAACATTCACATACAGTATATTTCCATAAAACTACAACAATGTGGTAAGGTTTCCTTCCAATTAAATATGGCCAATCAACAAAAAGCAACAAGTGAACACTAGCACATGTGTCCAACCTTTGTACCGCAGTCACAAACGATATCACTTCAAGTGGACTCGGTAAGTCAGGCCACAGCTTCGAGCTAACAGCTGCCGCAACCAGCGTGCGCCACGCGGTATTTGTGGACGTCACGTAAATAATACAAGCACACACATTGGTAAACATGTAAATTTTAATAGAAAATATAAAATTTCGGTGTATTTCTAGGGTTAATGTAGTTCCGTAATGTCATTATCCGTAAAAATTACGGACAAATCTTAGTGCTTGGCATCTCTGTAAACAGGTTGGCTAGCTTGCACTAGTTCCTCGACTACTTTTTAAAATTGTGCCAAATATTTCTCTTATGACCACTTTTTAAAATATATTGCAATCATGTTACCTTTGCTATATTCACAAGTAATAATGTTGTTATTGAACATTTTCTGGTCCTCTGGGTCAGATCTCTTGTGGTGGTGGTGTGGTTACTAATGTGCAGCATTTCATGTGACAAATTGAAGGAATTGCAAGTGTTCAATTTGGGAATAGTAAACAAGATATCAAACAAGATATCCGGAGGACCGAAGAAATAATTCCAGGCATGTCAACAAACAACTTTCACGTCCACCAATTTGCCACAATACTGTCCAACTTCAACAGGTGCAGGGTTGCAAACAAAGGTGTCGAAAGCAGAAGGTCTCTGGCAGTGGGAATCACTACCCTACCCTGTACATTTAAAGTTTTAGGAAATGTTCTTCACTGGAAAGGAAGGGGACACAACTGCAATGTCAGGAACTGCGGGATGCCTTGGTCGGCTAGGACCGAAGCCACCGGACCACTCCATCTAGTACTGTATTAAATTGAGTAACACATCCCATCTTCCACTTCAGTGGTGGTGACTGGTCATTGTTAATTAACACAAGAGAGCCAACAAATACAGAGACTTCTGGGTTTGTCCACTTGGAGCTTTGCTGCAGCATACGCAAGTAAGTAGTCACAATTCCAGTGTTTCCAGTAGGTTTGATGAATCTGTTGAAGCAGCTGCCACCAGCTGAAAACGTGAAATGGAAACATCTGTTAGACCTGGTTCAGGAATGGTGATTAAAGGTTCCATTATTAAAAAATGAGCAGGTGTCAAAGCTGTGAGATCGTTCAGATCTTCACTGATGGCACACAGGGGACGTGAATTTAAAATACCTAGCTTCCACTTGAATGAACACCGTATTCAGCTCTTCATAGATTAATGTATGATTTCCAATTGAATGTGCCAGGTGCTTCTTCACCGACTTAATGCCAGCCTCCCAAAGCCCACCAAATTGTGGGGCAGCTGGAGGGTTAATGTGCCACTTGATTCTCTCTGAAGCTAGTTGAGCTGACTTTTGTTGGCTATAGTCAGTAGAGTTCACGAAACTGTATAATTCTCCCAGAACAGACCTGGCTCCAACTAAATTTGTTCCTTGGTCTGAATACACATGGGCACAGACACCTCGAAGGCTTATCATCCTCTTCATTGCTGCCAGGAAGCGATCGGTGGACAATCCAGTTGCAAGTTCTAAGTGTACAGCCTTCGAGCTCATGCTTACAAAAGACAGAGGTACAATTTATATGATTTTGCACCTCTCAGTCTTCCTATGGTTACAAAAAAGGGTCCAGCATAATCAACACGAACATTCAGAAAGGCAAGGGCTTGGTGTACTCTGCAGCTAAGTAAGTCATTGAAGTCTTTGGTGAATGGCAAAAACATTGATTGCACTGTCTCAACCAAAGCCAAACAATAATCCGAGACTCCAATATCCAGTATTTCTGTCTCAAAATTGAATGGGCCAGAAGAGGACCTGCATGAAGATGCCCCTGATGAACACAATCAGCAAGAATATTAACCTATGCTTGGCAGATAATAGAAGTGTTGCCCTTCTTTCTTTCTTTCCACATGAAAGATGTCAAAATTAACTTCTCATATTGCTTCTATCGGCTACCCACGAACTTTTGTCTCTGGTACGTCAAATTGCTGAGCAGCACATTTTGTAACCAACAGTTTAAACCTACCTGTGTAAAAAGTAGTAAACTTCTGGCCATCAGACAAGTTTTTAACCCGCGTATTAATGTAAACAGTGAGTAACATTTTGAACAGCAATGTGGATAAGGCCAAACCAAAAGATTAGGGTTGAGCCCGCGTCTAGCAGGCACCGTAGTTACAGGCTGCTAATCTTGGCGTTGCTGAGCATCAACCAAGGCCCAGTGCCACTCACCAGTACCCTTCCCATTAGAACACACATGTAATGCACAACATTGACACAGGGTCCTCTAAGCTACCAATTATGAAAGACAGATCTAGGCAAAACAATTTATATAACGTAAGGTAAGTCATCATACAAAGCTAAACTGTTTCACACGTATTCTCCACTGAGAAATTGATACAGAATTACAATTAAAGATTAGGAGAGAAATACTAAGCTGTTGCGGCCGACACATGCGCGCCACTTCATTTCATTAAAAAATAGGGACAAATCCCTAGTCGTACAGGGCTTGCGGCCGCGACAGCACACCCTCGACGTGTCATCAACGCAAACAAACAATTAACCAAACCTAACTGAAAAAACAAGAACACTAAACTCAAACAAAAGGAACTTACCGATGACACGGCTCAGGTGTGGCACCGCGGTCGCAAGCTAAACACAACCGCCCACGGTCGGGCCCGGGAGAAGACTGATTGTCATGCAGACGAGAGCGTCTGAGCTGGGCACGGGAGGGAGAAGTGGGGGAAGGTGGGGAGAGCGAACACGAGCACATCCGTCGGCGGCCGAGCACGGCCGAAGTCCGAGTGGGAAGTTCAAACCATTAAGCGCACAGGGCACAAGCACCAAGTTCCTCCAAAGCAACCTCACTGCCAGTCCAGGATATGTAAATTTAACAAATCTTCAAATGTGGTGAACCGGAGTCGCCGACTCCCGGTACAGGGTTTTAGCAGCAGCGGTTACTGCAGGGTTAAGTGAAATATGAGGGGGGGGGGGTGGAAGAACGGAACATTCTCTCTCTTCCTCCCACTCTTGACCCCTGTCACCCCCACAGTTTACAACAACTCCTCCCCCCCTCCTAGCCTTGCACAACCTTTTTTTTGCCATTTTTTTTTCTATTTCCCGTGTATAGTGCGCATCCATGAATTTTTATCAGTTGTTTTGGAATAAAAGTGTGCGCTATGCACGAGTAAATACGGTAAGTAAAAGAACCGACATTCACAGATATTTATTTACATGTTTACATATTCATGTGTAGCGTCACTTTCGAGGCCATAGATATATTGGCACAGATACTCACTTTGCACTCAAAGTGTAGCGATATGTGTTAACGAAACATCTCGATATATACAAGATGGCGGTAGTGTTTTATCACAGCCATGGTGTATATCACTGTAGCGGTACAGAGTGACAGTTCAACGTCTACCTAGTTATCATGCATACATCTATGAAATGGTGTTTAACGCCATTTGTTTACGTTTAATGCTGTTTATTTATATAAAATGTTTGCTGCGGGGAAGTTAATAATTATAATTTTCATTAAGTAAAGAAACAAAAAGATATTGTAAATCATTACTGATTTCGCAAAAATTGGGAACACGAATTAAAATAGTCAAAAAGTTGGGAAACATCATTTTCAACCTTTTGTGTGATCTGCAATTCCGAATTTAACGTGACCAAAGCGTGGATCCAAGGTATTCGTTGAGATTAAATTACGACGGTTTATGCTAGACCTTTATGCACTGCTAATATTGAGACATGGTAAACAATTTTGTAAGTAAGCAAGGCTTGAATGAAATACAGTTAATGCGAGTGTCCTATGGGCAAACATTTTTTATTACTGATACACTTATTTGCTAATATAATTAGCTGACTGAAAATGTTCAACATTACTATAAACCTATTCTACAAATGTTTCTAAATATGAAACACGTAGCAAATTTCACTGTTATTTTACTAAAATTAGTTTGAAGAGTGATCAGTCTCTGTAAACATTAGCATTACATTGTTTCCTGCATGCTAAGATCTAAGTTTCGTAATATTGTAGTATTGTACTACACATTAATGTTGCGTTGAAATTTCTGTAGGCCTAATACAATTCTTCTAAAAATATTACTGATAAGGTTAGGCACTTTGTAATAAAAGAAACCTGACGAAATAAACGCACTTCCATTTACTATGAACCGAACAGACCTCATCATACATGATGATTTTTACTAGTGAACGACTCAACTTACAACTTTATGACAGACAAAAAAAAAAATAGTGTGGTCAACCTTTAAACGTTAACATGACAAAAACAAATTTACCAAATAGAAATATTATTCATTGTCACCAACACCCTCCAACAATGAAAAATATGTATTTATAATTCATACATTCCATACTAAGAAAAACTAAATCAGTCCTACAGATTTACAAAACTTATCAAGAAGAACTTTAGAAACTGCTTTAATCAAATTGTCTGCAATCTGTTCTTTGGTACTTACATATTTCAGATCAACTAGCCCACATTCCACTTTCTCTCGTAAAAAATGGTATCTTGTATCTATATGTTTCATTTGACGATGAGATGTTGGATTCCCAGCAGCATAGATGGCTGCTTGATTACCTTCATTTATGGTTATTGGAAACGTTGGTGGTATATAAAAAAAAATGTTGGTGACAATGAATAATACTGTATTTCTATTTGGTAAATTTGTTTTTGTCATGTTAACGTTTAAAGATTGGCAACACTAATTCGTAGGGTTCTTTTTTTTTTTTTTTTTTTTTGGATCTGTCATAAAGTTGTAAGTTGAGTCGTTCACCAGTAAAAATCGTCATGTATGATGAGGTCTGTTCAGTTGGTTCATAGTAAACGGAAGTGCGTTTATTTCGCCAGGTTTCTTTTATTAAGTGCTTAACCTTATCAGGTTATGGGCCCAGATATGTGTAAAGAGATGTGCTTGCAGGTAATTTGTTATTACATAATACATCGCTTGTTGACGGAAGAATGTCTGGTCGGACGTGTGAATAACGGGTCATAAATTAACAGTTAAATTGGACACATCGGTCGGACTTGTAACAAACGGAACTTACGCGAGTGCAATGGAGATCCACGTAATCAAGTTGAAGGAGGAATCCTACTGGAATATTTGGAAATTCCAAATACTTGTTGCAGCAGAAGGAAAGGAACTTCTTGATGTCATGACGGGTGAGGTTAAACTGCCGGCTGAAGAAGGTAAGACTAGAGATAGTTGGAAAGTGAAGGACTGCAAGGCTGAAGAATTAATTGTTACTAGAATGGAGGAAGAAACCATTATTCATATTTTGAATTGCAAAACTGCTGTCGAAATGTGGAATAAACTCTTGTCAGTATATGAGCAAAAATCGGAGACGTCTATTCATTTACTCGATGAACAGTTCTTTCGTTTTCAGTACGAATGGAAAGGGATGGCAATTCATATTTCGTCTATAATGGATATTGTGACAAAACTAAAAACTCTTGGGAAGAGATTTCAGATCGTCAAGTTATTGTGAAAATACTAATGTCTCTTCCAAAGGATTTTAGGCATTTTGTATCCTCGTGGGAATCTGTTGAGCCTGGTAGATAAACGCTAAATAAATTGACATCTCGAATTATTATTGAGGAAAATAGGTTAAATGGTTTACCAAGTTCCCAAAATCAAACCTTTGTAGCCTTTCAGAGAACTTGCATTATATACACCAAAAGTAATCATACAACTGAAAAATGTTTTAAAAATAAGAATTATAAGGCATCTAGTAAAAAGCCATTGACATGTTATTTTTGTAATAAGCCTGGTCACCTTAAAAAAGACTGCCGTTTGTATTTAAGTAAAAGCAAGGGCACAAATTTCAATAAAGAAAAGTCAACACAAGATAAGGTTTACAAAAATGCCTTTGTTAGCATAGCAAATGTTACTACTGAAGCTATCAGCACTGAAAAGTTTTATTTAGATAGCGGTGCCAGTGAGCACATGTCTCCTCACAAAGATTATTTTACAAATCTTAGAGAATGCTGTAAAACAGTAAAGATAGGAGATGGAAGGCAATTGAAAGCATTAGCTATGGGTGACATTAACATTGTATGCTATGTAGCTGACAAAGAAATACCATGTGTATTGAAAGATGCTTTGTGGGTACCAGATTTGAAAATGAATCTGTTTTCAGTCTCTCAAGCTTTAGCTAAAGGACATGTTTTAATAGCAGAGGGGAAACAAATGTAAATTAATTAGGAAAAATAAAGTCATGGCAGAAGCAAAATTATGTGGAAAAGTTTTTGTGGTAAAATGAAAGGTTCAGAAAACTGAAGCAGAAGCACTTGTTAGTGTAACTAAGAAAGAACACATTGACTCATGGCATGGAAAATTTGCTCATCAGAATATTAAGCATGTGGTAGACATCCTATCGAAACTTAATATGTGGATAATGACAAGCCATTTTCTTGTGAATCTTGTATTCAAGGGAAACAGCATCGTCTACCTTTTCCACCAAGTTCTACAAGAACAGAAAGTGTATGTGAGATTTTGCATAGTGATTTATGTGATCCTTTTGAAACAGCAAGTTTTGGTGGATCAAAGTATTTCCTGTTTGTAAAGGATGATTATTCACACTTCAGATTTTGTTTCTTTGTTAAACAGAAGTCAGGTGTTCCTGAGCTAATAAAAGGATGTATACAAATGGCTGAAAGGGATACAAATAAGAGAGTGAAAGCTATAAGATGTGATAATGGTACAGAAGTACTCAATAAACAAATTAAAGATTTTCTGTCAACAGCAGGAATTAGGCATCAACTATCAGCTCCATATTGTCCAGAGCAGAATGGACGTGTAGAGAGAGACATGAGAACTATAGTGGAAGCTTCAATAACTATGTTATTTGAGTCTGGATTGGATAAACGTTTTTGGGCGGAGACAGTTCATACCGCTGTCTATACAATAAATTTGACAGGAACAAGCTCTATCAAAGAAAAAACTCCTTATGAGATATGGTTTAAGAAGAGCATGAAAATTGATCATCTTAGGGAATTTGGATCAAAGGTATTTGTTCATATCCCTGACCAAAGGAGAAGAAAGCTGGATCCTAAAGGACAGGAAGGAATCTTTGTAGGTTATGAGATTGATTTGAAAGCATACAGGATTTGTTTTCCAGATGAAAGAAAGGTGGTAACAGCTCAAATTGTCCTTTTCACTTCAGAGAAACCTAATCATAAAAAAGTCTCAATTCCCAGCACAAAAGAAATACAAGTGATCAATGAAGAACTGGATAAGTCTACAGCTGATGTAAATGGGTGTGAAAGAAAAGCTGAAGAAATAGGAAGTCCAAATACATCAGACAAAAATTAAAATTGTGATTTCCATGGATTTCTTCCAGAAGATATTTTATGTCGTCAGGAACTATCCTTCTCTGGTGAAGATCCTACAACAGAAGTGGACACAGTTCAAGATCAGTCACAAGGGTCTAGAAACTTAAGACCAAGGGAAAATTTTAAAATGCCATCTAAGTATAATGATTTTGAAACCTGTTTGATAGCTTCACAAAAAGAAGAGTTAACTTATAGCAAAGCTGTAAATGGGTTACATAAAGAAAATTGTAAAACTGCAATTAAAGAAGAACTAGATGCTATTAAAAAGAATGAAACATGGATCGAAGTAAAGCTGCCAGAAGGGACGAAAACAGAAAACCATAGATACAAAGTGGATTTTTTGTATGAAGCAAAAAGAAAACAAGATTGAATTCAAGGCTGGTCTTGTTGCCCGTGGTTTTCAAGAAGAGAACAATTGTGATTTTCATGACATTTTTGCACCAGTGGCAAAACTTCCCACTCTTAGAACCATGCCAGCTGTTGCAGTAAACATAGATATGAGAATTCATCAAATGGACGTAAAAAAATGCATTTTTACATGGGAAAAGTGAAGAAGAAATTTACTTGAAGAAACCAGAAGGAATGGATGAAGATGGAAAGGTTCTGTTGCTAAAAAAAATCCTAGTATGGGTTGAAAAGGTCTCCTAAAAATTGGAATTCAACATTTAATGAATTTATGCTGCATGAAGGTTTTACAAGATCTAAAGCAGATTATTGCCTGTATCAGGCCTGCCGTTTTTACGGATTTTATCCGTTTTAACTGATATTTAAAGGTTAAAACGGACAGACGGATAATGTTAGATATTCACGGATATTTCTAACATCTGTGTTTAGCAACAATTGATACAAAAATTAGCGACGCACATGAATGGATTAACGAGATTCCCTAATCTTTTTCATGCTTAATTTAAACCTACAAATCTTTCCCTTTATTTTTGCAGAAAAGGTCATGCTATATACAAGCAAATATACGTAAATTTGTGTATTATTTTATGG
>PNEQ01037303.1:14259-30294 GCA_003012365.1 Medauroidea extradentata
CCACCCTGACTTGCCCTCAACACTCGTACACTTGTCATGCCGGCAGCGCGGATGCGAGATACTGGCGAGTGCTTGTTAGTTGCCCCAAATTACCCCTCCCCCTCCCCTCCTCTAGTAGTCAGTGGTAAGAGCTCCCTGGAGTGGTCCAGCTCCAGCATACTCCAGCTGACCCACACCCACCCACCTCCTTCCTCAACCATTCTGTCCCTCTCTGCTTGCACCCCCCTTACCACAGGTCTAGATGTAGAAACTTGTCTACCGGCTCTCCTACCCTCTCTGTCTCTCTACAGTGGTACTGGTGTGTCTGTCCTCTGCCCCCCCCCACTCCTCACCCATGCCCCTCCACTCCTAACCTCTCCACCCTCCACTCCTCAAACAAGCCGGCGCGCAGCAGAGCGCGAGTGTTCGTAACTGAAACATCTGTAAACACCGCCGCTGTGGACTCTCGAGCGTCGTAAATAATGAGCCTCCTCTGACCTCTCTCTCTCACTCTCTCGCCAACAAGTGTCGCTGATGATAGGCCAGAGATGAGACTCGACTGTCAGGACACTCTTCCAACACGTCTCACCTCACTAATTGAGCGGCACTTTTGTTTTATAAATAAAACTTCGTTGATTTATTTTCCCCCATAAATGCATGAACTTAGTGTGTGTCAGCAGCTGTAAATATACGTTTTAAACTGAAACGTTCCAGAACACGAGTTGTTCGCTTCAAAAAATTTAGAGACAAAATTCCCATGCATGTAAGGAAAACAATTGCTATTTAATAGTACATACATAACGTACTTTACAAGTAGAAGAAATAATCAATGATAAGTACAGAATGCAATATTCCGCGCGTGAAAATAAGCGATATTATGTGAGCAATTGACAAGAACGTGACAGACGCACCACCGTATCCACGACATCTTACTTGTAAAGTGCACACTCGCCTCATCCTACCTTGTCACAAGTACACACAACTACAATAAGACCAACAATACTTGCAATCCTGCCAGTGCTCCAGGAATTATTATTATTGAAATATGTACATTGTCGATGTAAAGAAGTGACCCACTCACTCGCTCTCTCAACACACAGCCCAAACCACTGGACCTAGAGACTTGAAAATTCAAGGGTTGTTTCCTCTCACGCAGTAGGCACATACAAAGGAGGCATTTTTAAAATTCGAATTTTGAAAGTGTGAAAAGCTGTCAAATGTGTTTTAATCAATCCTGGGGAACTCTTAAACCCGTTGAGATATTCAGGTGATTTTTGCTTTAGAATGGGACCCATGCGTATTCCTAAACGAAGTTTCAGATTTTTGATTTCAACCTCTAAGGGCATAAAAAATGAAACGTTATTTCAATTAATTCACTGTTTATCTCAAATATGTTGAGATATCGAGATTTTATCAATAGGAATGAAGTATAAAAATACATTTCATGATAATTTTTTTTAATTCGACAGTTTAGGGTGTAGAATGTAATAAGCCAATTAGGTATTATACATAGAACGCTTGTATGTGTATGTACACACACACACACATATATATATATATATATATATATATATATATATAGAGAGAGAGAGAGAGAGAGAGAGAGAGGGAGAGAGAGGTGATCAATGGTCACCGATGACAATGTAAGGGGTCATCAACTTTATTTCAATGTGTGTGTTTTCTTGGTATCTGCAGTCATCACGGAATTGCGGGTAAACTAAATGTATCACAATAATTCACTGTAGTTGAATATTTCCTAGATAGAGTAATAATTGGTCTACAGAGATAATTCTAACTGTGCTGGACTCTGTGAAGCTGTGGATTTTAATTAAATTAGTGTTGGCTTAATAATAAATAAACTATGTAAAATGTTGTACTGGATGTAGAGGATAATGAGTCTGGAGAGAATTGTGTCTCAGCACACTGCAGGAAGCAGATGGCAGGCCATGCATGTGTCAGGGGAGGTTGACGAATTGCTGAGGGAAGAGTGCCTCTCACGCGCCACTGGGCGAGTGCGTTAGACAGAGATAAGACGCTACCAAAGGTTTGCCGCGAGGTGGTTGGTTAAATGCAATGTTAGTTATAAGTATGCAATTTATGCACTAAACAGGTGGTACGAGCAAGAATGTAAATTTTTGGTTTTAATTGATAAATTTGACACTTGATACGCTCGCATAAGCCTGAGTTCTACGTCGTGCATAAACAAAATTTGAATGTAACAGAGTTTCTGATTGGTCGAAGGGAGCTGGAGGTCAGTGTAGCCGGCTTGGCTTGGGGGATGCGGTTTAGAGAGAGAGAGAGAGAGAAGTACCTAAGGGTTCGAGGCAGATGGACGTGTTTCCTTCATCGGGGCCGGACCTCGTCTCTCGGAAGTGTCGCCGGCCAAAGTTTATGTCCCGGGATAGGAATCGTGAGCAGTAACAAGGCGGTTGGTATAGATCGGGAGCGATTAGTTAATTTGTGTGCTTTGCCAGACAAAGTAACGGGAAACACGCCCTTACGGAATAATTTGCGACAAAGTTTTTTGGAATCAGTTGTTCATAATTTGCATAATTCACATCTAGCGCGGGGTTGTGTGACTAGGCTCAATCGCGGATCAGCGGTCTGGTCTATTCTGTTCCATGGCGAGTGAGGGCATTTGCCGCAGTATCAAGTAACTTGTTATATCAATATTGACTACAGCATTTAACATTTCTAATACAAACTTATTAATTTTACTCAATATATTAAGTCACACAGAACTGTGGGACATCCTACAGCTGTTGAACAAACATTTTGTATACAAAATTATTTTCAACTTTTTAGTTCATAATGCCACAAAAGCGTGTTTTTGACAATACTTTTTTTGTCTTATTTCCTCTTCATTTTCACCTGAAATGAGATATTTACACGCCCCAGTGTGTTTGTAACATTGTCCGTAACTTAGTTTGCTGGTTTGTCCTTTCCTCTTCTGTTTCCTTTGTTCCCCCCCTCTCTCTCTCTCTCTCTCTCTTTCTCTCTCTCTCTCTCTTTCTCTCTCTCTCTACGGCATAGACACACTTAGACTTTTAGCCACGTATTGTGTTACGAAGCGTGCCAATGTTATTGTGCTTCTCATCTTCTATGTCTGTGGTTTTACACAGACCGCTGTTTCCTGTACAGTACTGTACTGTACTGCGACTCTCGGCGGGGAACGTGACGAGAATGTCTGCAGCAAGCAGCGAACAATACACGTTGATTGTTAAGGCCTTTGCCTAGCGAGCTCGCAGTAACACAGTTGCAACGGAGAATGGATGTTATAGTAATTGCTGCTCACCGGGTCAATGCCAAACATAATTTTCCAAGAATAAATATTTACATCACGAAACTTCTTAAGACGCATTGCCCTAGTATACAGATTTTTCCAATGAATGCCTTGGTGTCTATAATAGCTTTACATTTTCGATATTAAGTTTCAAACATAAAAAGTGTGATTTTATTATCAATGTGACTTGATTCGTTAAGAATAGACACGGTTTTTTATTACTAAAAATAATTACTGATTGAGAAGTGAATTATTCAAAAGCTTCGTAGATACGAGCAGAGCCTTTAATGAAAACTTTTATAAAAATATTTGCAATTTTACAGAAACGTGGAAAATGTCAATTTATTTAATTATCTTTTGTTGAGATGGCTTACATTAGTATATTTAACATTTGTCGTCTCAATCAGCAACTCACTCAGTTACTTCTAAACATAGGCGGTTCTGAATGAAGTTAACTCTTCGGAATTTCAGGTTTCTTTTTCCTGTCAACCAGTTCGTAGTTTTCTGCCATTTTTTAAATAAACGTAGCAACCTCAGCAATATTTGATATGTTGAAATTGTACCGTGCTCAAAATTAAAGTCTGAGAGCAAAATTAAATATAGAAAGTTTAAGACAAGGAGTTTTTAGAAAAGTGTTCACTTCAACTAACATAGCCTTAATGATAAAAGTTCTTACTTCAGCTGAGTTCTGAGCTGGATATTACATTTAATCGTGTAGTTTTGACTCTCAGGTTATCTCAAGTTAATTTCAAAACTGACAGGCTTTCTTTCTGCTTATATAGAGGATGAATTTTAACGTGTGTATGGATTTAAGAGAGTTTGTAATTTACTGAATTATCCGTGTATTTAATCTGGAGATGTGAACTTGCACGATGTCTTTCATGGACCACTATGTAATTTTGGTGTAAAGATAAGCTTCATGGACAGAAACAAGTGGATCGAGATATCTGTGAAGAAATTATTGCTTTTATTGCACTTATTTTCTAACAAAATTGATCCGGTTTCCTTCACAGTAAGACACTTCGGTGAGAAACTAGCTCTTACAGGCAACGAGACACGTAGTAAATGAACAATAATCAGACTTGAAGGTCCGTGCGCTCCCGATAATAGATCTAGCTCTTTGTTTTATAATGACGCATACTCAAGTGAAGACCACGTTACATTATTACAAAAAAACAAAGCCAACATGTCTAACTATATCTTAACCTTTATATTTTCTCTATTACCAACCAAGCAATGAACACAACGTTTATAAACAAATAGTTATAATTGTACTTTATTTGTATGATTTGCATGTTTTTAATTGTCCTGTAACGAAAACGTTTAAAACATATAAATATGGATATACATATTGTATACTGTACTTATAAATTGTGTTCAAATACACATACAAACATTACAGAAAACTAAACAAAGTTTGATGTCACTTGAAGCATTCCTCTTAGCTAAGGTACTTTTTTTAAGGTCTCTGTCCGCCGATATTTTATGAGCCTTTTTTAATGGGGGAATTCGTGTAAAATAAACTACTTCAGAATTAATAAATTTTACTTGTAACTCCTCAATACAAAAATATACATAAAATATCTCTACGAAAAATGATGTATCAAAAACCTCGTCGATTTTCAACACTAAATCTTTAACATAAATTCATTATTCAAACTTACGTCGTATCACATTCCGTTCAATGTCAATATTCCGTCAATATTATTACACTTTTGTTTGAAAGATGTCGTTTAAATTGGTCCGTTAATAATAGTGGATTCGCCATGTTCTGGCATGCGTTGCAAAGGCAGTTACATTTTTCGATACCCAGTTGTGTCCCTGAACCCTGTGTATCGTTCTCCCCCCCCCCCTCCCCCCGACCGGCGGAAGTAATCTTATTTTCGCAGAAACTTTAGTGAGCGCACGCACAGCAACTCACAGAGTATTTTTTATAAAACATCTCAGATGCCCGCTACGACCTTCTAATTCGTTTTAGCAACTTCTCCTAATTTTTTCAGAAACTTTGTCAAGCGCACGTACAAACTCATCAATTTTTTTTTCCGGCTAAATTGTTTGGGTACTCCTTCTGACACCTTACCCATCTTCCTATTTTGTAGAAACCTTTGTGGGCGGAAATACTACTTACCATAGTTTCGTCGCAATCGAATGAATGGCATAGGAGTGCATAGAAGACTAACCACTAACAATTCAGGAAACATTAGTTTCTATATAATAGACGGAGATAGCTAAGTAGGTAAAGCTTGTAGTCAAAGTATGTTGAGACATGACACCCTCTTACACACTTAATAAAACAATATACACCGAGCAGAAATCGTACGAACTTACCGCACCGCCATCTTGAAGTCTACTGAGTCGTCTTTGTAGCGATGGGGGCTGCTGGGTAGGCAATCCTTCCGCGACATGGTAAATATAGGTACGAGTGTATGTACACATCTTTCTAATAGTAATAACACTTAGGCATTACTTTCACTCGTGAATTATCTTATCAGTTCACAGAAGATAAGCTATATTCCCCAAAACAGAAGGCTAAGCTTAAATATGTACACGTCATTAACTAGAAAAACTTATAACATGAAAGTAACCATCGCATGGAATAAATGTGTATGTAATGATTAGGTCGTCAACAATAATGTCGCAAACAGTGGTACTGCGATAACATATATACAATTTACAAATAATACTAATATTTTGTTAAAATTTGCTTTACAATTCTCTGCAACAGTTTCAAGCTGTGCGAGTATTTTTTTTGTTCCCTTGAACGTTTTTGCCCAGACGTCACTTTGTAGCACTCCACTCAGGTGTTTACTTCCTCAGCTTGATTCTCGAGGCCAACATTGTTGTCAATTGTTTTGTGTAATTTTCGTGGCATGTGTTACTACATACATATCACGTCTGTGTTTCTAAAATAGTTAATATCATTTCGCTGGCCTTGTTAGTCAGTGTGCTGCAAATATAAAGCGGAGTGTGTTATTTTTTAAATCTTGAAAGCGGTGCAAGCAAAGAACATGACGTGCAGTTAGTTGGCCTAGGCCTATGTGTGTTTGTAATACTCCATGACTATTAGGTTCGAATGTCAAACTCATCATATATATATATATATATATATATATATATATATAAATATAGTTCAGCTTAGGATAAATATGAATAACTGTTTACACACTGTTTGGTATTTCGGTGCCGGAAATTTCTTTATGTTCTATTAATGTATTACATTTAAGGTCAATTTTCAGTATAGTTTTTCTTCTACTATATTCATTTTATGGATAGATTGACAGTAGACTTACGAGTTATATACTTATAACCTACGGCCACACAAAATTAACACAATTAATTACGATGAAAGCTGCATATGTCGACATATGTCTACTTCGGGAAAGTTTGACAAGGCTAGAAAGCACTTGGTTCATTAGTTTCAGCAAATATATAAACCTGACGCCTATATGCTATTTAGTTGAAGCTGTAAGAAATATTTTTCAAGTTAAGTCTGCAATGTTTATACAACAGCGATGCCATTACGTACGGAATCAATGACTAAAACAGCGCACAAAGAAGGTATCATCCTCAAAATAACAGAAAACCGAAATAAAGATGGCAGCAAAGTAAATCGAGTCATTGTCCAATGGAATACACCATCCTGATAGATGTGCCAATAAAAGTTTGGAAAGACTAAAGCAAGGGCTACTGTTTAAGTTATTGAGTCGTAATGAAATGAGGAAAATACTAGTCAACCTCGTGTTTAGTTAGTTTTTACAAAGTCCTGAGCATTTGTATTATCGTTTTATAACTTGTGAGAGTTTTCCTCGTTCTTTAACAGAACACTACATACATTGTCGACTCAGCACGCAGCTTCAGAATAAACGATCCATTCCACAGATCGGGTGAAAATTTACTCGTTTTCATGCCATTAAACAATAAAAGATTCAATAAGTGCGTTGAATTTGATCGGATGCGGCAGTTTTTCGTGACCCTTAACGAAGGTCCGTAAATGAATTCTGTTTTCCACCAGGTCAAAAACAATTAGTATGTTTTGTTCGAGGCACACATTTCACGCTACATAAGCGTGATATACGGTTAGTCGGCGGTAGTTCAATTCATACGACAAATGTTTAAGAGACACAAATGTTACTGTCGGTTTCTTAGTTTGTGCACTAACAACTTTTTAATTGAGTGTTTTCGTGGTTCCATTTATATGAATTGTTAGACAAGTGTAGCACTACAAATTTCACATTAACTTTAAAACATTTAACGTAAGTATATGAACTGTACAATATTATGTGTATTCTTAATTGTTTCGACTCAAGACTGAGCACTAGGTCCACTGTATTTGAGCTCGTTGCATATGACAATTGTATTTAGTGATCATAACCAAGTTATTAAATAGGATGTTGATGGTAATGTAAAGTAATCTGAATATTGTCTTGTCGTGGCAGTGCAAACACGCCGTTGTGATTTCACCACGTGTTTATTGTTTACACTGCTCTATTTACATTTAAAAGTGGGGATATGATGAAAAATCATTGACAGAAAAAAATAGGGATTTTAAAGAACTCACTTCACACTGAAAACACTATACAATGTATTATAGCTAGTAACAATTGACAAGATCCAAGGGGAGCTATTACGTTTAAACTGTCGCATTGTTTGGACAGCAGAGTTAATTGTAGCGGCTAGGCCTAAGTTACGAAATACAGAGTGGGATGTGCATCGCGGATAAGCTCGCGTGTACAGGCAGCCAGACCTGAGGCAAGAAGTAGCCTCGCCTCTATTGTCAATAGTATGGGCGTGATACCATCGTGAAAGTTGTGTTAGTGATCATGTTAACCTACGATAATTCAACAACTACTACAAATGGAAAGCTCATCCCGTTTCTGAGATACAGGCACTCGAATGGAGCATTATAGCAATGCCGACAGGTAGGCAACCCATGTAGCACGTACTTGGTGACATGCTGCCAAGGCGCTACTGCAGATGTCTGCAGTTTATGTGAGTCAATCGTTCGTACAGACCAGCTTATGTGGCGATGTTCTGTAATTCATATCAACACAGTCCCGTACAGCACGTAAGTGAAGGAGATTGACTTCACTGTCTACAGTACTGTCACTGGATGCTGACGGTACAAGACCCGGTTATTGTGGGTCACATCCCGTGGACTGATGTACTTAATTAGCACAACACTCACCATTGACATCATGGCAATCCTCATGTCATTCTTGCCAGGGGTTGTCAGGTCCGATGGCACATAAACATGTGGTGTGATATCCTGGAAGCGGATTGATAAGACCATATCTCTTCCCTGACAGACACACAGGAAGTTGGTACGCAGTGTTTCTCCACGTGTACCGCGGCAGCTTTTAGAGAATGATCCACTAGCGCTGCGACGCGTTATGTAGAACCAACGTGATTGGACACCGGCGCATTACAGTGCAGGAACTACGAGGAATTATATCACATCTGTCCATGGCAGTAGATAGGAAGTGTATCCTGGCCACCAAGGTCACAGGATCTATATCCCTTAGTCTACTACTTGTGGGGATTTTTTAAGGAACTAGTGCACCATGAAACTATGGAAAGCGCCAGACTGCATGTTGCTGTAAAGAACGTAAACAACTATCACTTGCGTGCTGTGCAGGCTGAGTTTGTGCGTCATGTGTTGTGATATATAGAGGACAGTCTGAACACATGCAGCTTAGAAACTGACAAGGTATAATTAAGACTGTTTCGTGTAATGTAAATACAAGGATGTAATCACTGTCATGTTATGAGCTGGAACGTACACACTGCAGCTCGTGTGATTTCACCAAATATAATCAAAGAGACATTTATGATTTACCGCATTTCACTTCCCACTAAGACGTCCTGCCTACGTTCCTACGTACAAGTACCTCCCTTCCTTCTTACTTGTCATGTGTGTTACATACCTCTCAGTAATAAAGTTGTACATCGCTGGTGTTCCGCGGAAGCATGTCTTTATATTCGTGCTACAAGGGTTGCCTACCTGTCGGCATTGCTACAACGCTTCGACTTTTGAATGCCTGTATCTCAGAAACTGTCCGAGCATGTTCGAGCATGCGCCTATTTTTGTTCCTTATACCATCCCGATTCTTTATTCACTAGGCGTACGTGTACATAATTACATGCATAATAACAGAGGCCACCCCATGTATCCATCGCATGGGATGGTGTTCACAATTTATTCCTTGCGTATGTGTCGTAATGCTTCTGAATTGAATCCGGAAGTTCAGAGTTCCATTTGTAGTGGTTGTGGAGTTATCGCAACTTAACATGTTCATTAACACAACTTTCACTGTGGCAGTATGCCCATACTATTGTCAATAGAGGCGAGGTTGATTCTTCATTATTGTAGATTTAGGCCTGGCTACCTGTACCCGTAGCTTTTCCGCGATTTACGTTCCACCCTGTATATTAATCTGAACAGGTCATTACTGAAGAACGATGGATAGTAGTTCCCTAATGAAATTTCCAGTAAAGGATGTTTTCCAAAATTGATCATTCTGCAGCTTACGATGCGTTTAATAATTTCGCAAAATAATACTTGTTACAAAAATACAGCAGGGTTTGCAGATTTTTTTTTCATTTTTACTTGTAATGTTCTTTATTTTTAAATTAAGTAGCTATTACCATTTTTATACCGTTAAAATGTATCAGAAACCATTTTACATACGCTACTGTGATAATAAATCCAATTCAATGCTATGTCATAAATTTTGTATGCTTCTCATATTACTGTGTCGTAAATTATATATAAATGCATTCAGTCCTTACCAAATTTGCAGAAATAACATTTACAACAAAACAACCTAAACTTTTAAAAAATAGTTACAACTATTAAAACGTCCCAAAATATCACTAAACCCCCCACTGTCAGCTTGTCACTCGCACAGACGTAAACAAGATGTAGAATATATGCAATTTCTTCTTGCATTGCGAGAGGCCGGCCTGTACTTACAAATGTGCGGGAACTGCTCTAGTTTCCATTAGCGTCAGGACGCTCCGTTACATCTTGCTGCTTCTCCCTCCCACCTATATCCTTCCATTCCAGCGGCCGACCCAGGGAACGACGCATTAACTCCTGGAGACAATCCTCTTTGGGGCAGGACGCCCGTGCAACCCCTCCAGAGCTCCGATAATGCTCCACCCCCTTCCCTCTCCTCCATCCCACCCAAGTGCTCCTCGCCAAGGCTTTGTTTGTCCAGGTTTGATGGACTAATCAGGCGAGAACGTCACAAGATAAACACACTGTAACTGGTTAAAACATACTCCCATACGTCGTCACACATTTATCAACACCTTTATCACTCTTCATAAATAATATTGTTGTTATAAACTTGACTTCAGTTAACACTTCAAATTTAAGCTACACCAGGGAGTAGCATATGGCGTGGTAAATTATTTACTTTTAACATCTATTTTAACATTCAATAAATTGTAAAGTGTAACAAATGTAGTTGAAATAAAACATTTTCTTTAATTACTAAAGTCAATTAAATGCAAAGTTTCTCTAGATAGCATTCCATCTTTCAACTTAGTCACGTGGAAAACATGTCAACTGTCGAATTACTGACGTGGGGAATATGCCATTTTCAGTTTTAAGCTGGTAACGAGCAAGATGGAATATCGATAACACGTGGACTCACATTCGGGAGGTTCCGGGTTCGATTCCCGTCTCCGACTTTCCTGATTTGTGTTTTCATGGTTTCCCGAAATCGCTCCAGGCGAATGCTTGTATGGTTCGTTAACAAAGGCCATGGCCGACTCATCTTCCAGCTCCTGTAGTTGTACTTGGGTTGTGTGACATTGTCTCTAATGATCTCGCTGTCGACAAGATGTAAGGCCCACTTACCTTACAATTAGGGACGGTTCATTGATACCGGATCTGGCTGATATCCTTCCATTCAGCCCGTGTTGCTCCACAAACACCATGAAGCTGTTTCAATACCGGTAACAAACTCATTGAAGTTATTACTTTCGTGTATATATATATATATATATATATATATATATATATATATATAGTACAATAAGATATAAATTAGTACGAAATGATACTTTCTCTGCCTTAAGGGTTTTCTGGGTAGTTAACTGCCACATATATGTTAAAGTAAATTAGTTTAAGATGGACCAACTAAACATTTTTATGAACGTGTACTCCCTGTAAAATTTTTGTAAAAATATTGTACTATTTTTGACTTAAAGAACTATCCCCTTAGACAATTTCATTAATACATTTTTTATTTAAATTGATTTTTTAAATATTAAGCACTAAAATTTAAAAAAATTGGCTAAATTTAGTACATTAATTTTCTTCAAAACAGTTTTCAAACATGTTTTTCGTATGAAATACTTATTATTAAACTTTCTACAATAGGCGGAGATAATTGTAGCATTCCTGTCCTGCTAAAACTTCGTGGTTGATAACCTGGTGTTATAATATGATTTAGGCCTACTCAGTGCTGGTATCTACGTCAATATTTTAGTTATAGTTTCTTTAAACCCTCCAAACATACTGTCATGTTGGTGAGTTAGTATGGAACTAAGTATATCAAATAATAAATACCAGCACTCGCGCCAACATCCCTGACTAATATCGTCACTAGAACCAGAAGTGTTAGAACGCTCCTCGTAATTACAAATGACTGATATGCTCTCTCAGTTTCTCGCCTCATCTGTGCCGCCATAAGCCGCGCCACTCTCTCAGTTTGCTCGCGACTCGACAGGGAAATATGAGGGCGATGCCGGAGCATATTACTTGCCCCACAGCGCCTCGCTTCCGCCTCAAGCTGTGGCATTAATTGCCAAACACTGACTGACATCAACCCCCTCCCCCTCCACCCTACTCACTCTGTACGTCGGCGGACGTTTTAATTAAGCGGTCTCCGGCTTCGTTCATTTAATTAATGTTTGTGTTTGTTTAACATGCGCATGCTAAACTGCTTTTATAAATATACAATATTCTTTAACCTTACGTCACAACTTATGTCTAGAGGCCTCGTAACATAGCGGTATATTAGTTATGCAGATAATGCATCACACACTAACTTCATCAGTAGATTATTGACTAGAGCCGTCATAGGAAGCCACTCAGCTCTATGCCAGGAGTCAGGACCGCATAGAACTCCGTCACTTCAAGAACGCAGGTTTTCTATTGGCTCGCCTGCCTCCACGACGAGCCACGTCTAATGCTACATTCAGAAACCTACAACTTACTGTTTGGTACATAATGCAACGCTAAAAACATTAATGTATAAATGTAGGTTTCTTGAATCCAATTTGTGAAAATCAAACAAAAGCAATCCTAGACAAGAGCTTAAGCCAACGTTTTAAACAAAAATGTTTCCTGTGTTACTAACTTCTGAGGCACAATCTCTGACGTCGGAACCTCGTGCATTTAACTGCGGCGCAAGAGATCACGCGTAACGAATTAGTAATTATGGATAAATATTTACTCGTAAAGTTTGTATATACCATTATCTAGGATTGTCATTGAGTATTTTATCCATATTGGCTTCGAAAAAAGTTTAGAAATCAATTTTCGTTTTCAGCGTTTATTTATCTACCACGCACTCTTAAAGTCAGTTAGAAAAATGTATTCCTAAATAAAATAGTCGCTCTTTATCTTCGTCTGTGTGTTTAACGAAGGTTTATCAGTGCAGCGAGCGAAATTACATTTTTACGAATTTCTTACATGTGTAAGTCTTTATTTTAGTCTTGGGGTGTGTAAAATCCGTCAAAAAGGATACTTAAATGTGTACGTAATAATTATAGTATAAGGAGGATACCTGATGACCAGGTGCATCACATCCAGGATACGTATGTACATATCTGCTTGTCCTGGAAGTTGACGTGAAGCGAGGTCCTACAATGGTGAATGAGAGGGCAGGGAAAATGGGAGATCCTCGAGAAAACCCACCAACCATTGACATCGCCCGGCACGATTCCCACAAGCGAACATCCGGGGACCGACTCCGCTGGGAATAGAGCACGGATCGCCTTGATGGGAGACGAGTATTCCAGCTACAGCGCTGGCCGCGGCCCTATTTTGTTCATCATGGCAATATTTTGTTAGTATAATTTTTTTTTAATTCTCTTAATAATGTCTGTACCTCAGAATAAATTAATGTTTGGCACTTTTTGTCACATTCATAGAATTTTTCTTTAAGAAATCTTAAACTGCAAGGAAAAAAAAGTGTAATAGGCAAGTTGTTTTTGCAGAAGACTTGCGATCGAGCTTCTAACACGTTAGATTCTGAATTGCCACACATTTTATACACAGGTGTTGCCAGATATAGTGTTTGGGAGGAAATGTACATTTTTGTAATTTAAAATGCGAACTTAAATTTTCCCGTTTGTTTACTAATTTATAACAATATAATAACAAAATTAGATAGAAAACCTATATTTTACTCTATTCTAAACCTGTCCCTCAAAAATTCGCAGTTATTTATTACAGTCCTTAATGTTTTACAGGCCTTAATGTTTTTCAGTGACTCAAAACTGCGTTATCACACACGAAAGTTTTAAAATTAGGAAACACTCTTTAATAAATGTTTTATTTATAAAGTCCTATTCTGTACATTTCTCGTTAAAGCCAAAATGCGTCTTTCCCAACTCTAGTTTTAGCCATATAGTATACAACTGTCTACTCACTGGCGCTGCAACTAATAAACTTCCAGAAGCTCTAGAATATGTAGCCATGTGAAGTTTAACCTGCAAGAGACACAATTAGCAAAAATTTTGTTTAAGAAATGGCGTATTTATATTCAATCATGCATTAATTATCACATTTAACGACTTAGGTAAATGTGATAAGTCTGTAATCGCACAACATCTGGCAGGTCGCTGGACCAGTGAAACTGCGGGAGTCTGCAGATTGAGCCTACCCTCTCATGTAAGAGTTCCTGTATATACGGTCATCAGCGAGGTCACGTGATTGGCTATTATTGCAGCGGAGTGCGGCCAGAGCTAGCAACGAACGCACACAGCAGTTTCGCTTCCCCGGCTATCTTCCTGTGTGCGGCAACTGTGATTGGAGCGGTTGACTCACACGAGGGGCTTTACGATGACCACTTCCTGTATTTGGAAGGAGTCGAGGGATTACACACATTGTTGAAATGCTACCCAGCGCTGCCACCATTTCTGTGACGCCTGTCCATCTCTGCCGTATGTGAACTGGCCTCGCGACAATCAGCATATAATATCATGGCACGGTTCACAGTACGAAGGGAGAAGTACATTGCATTTGATGGCCGTTTTCAGAGGTTCAGAAGAGTAAGTTGCAGTAAGAAATTTGTAGGGTTTATTTAAGTTATAAACATTTAAATTATTTGTAGAAGTATGTTAAATTAGAATAAATTTGAACTTTATCGGAAGTTCACTAACTACGAACACTATAGGTTATAATTATTATTTGTCAACCTGTTAATATGACATACTCGCTGTTTGGTAAACAATTACAGAAACACTATCGTGAATGTATGAAAAATAACCTTAAATAATCTGTCGCCAACTTGGATTAATAATTTTTACATTAACGTTAATTTCAAATCGTTGTGACATTTGTAAGTCACATTAGTATATTTATAAAATATTAATATATATATATTTAGTGATAGAATTCGGGAGCTAACTGGCACGCCACTAAATTACCTTATTTTGTTGTCCATATATTAGTTGGTTTTAATATGCTGTTAGCGTAATAATATTGTACTTAGTGGTAATACTTAAGTTGTACAGTTCACGCGTGAATTGCTGATACTCAATGATTTCGTAAAGTATTACTTTTTGATATAATGTCTAGTCAAGCAAAATTTTGCTGTTTTAAAAGTATTAGTTTTAAAGTGTTGTGTTTTTTTGAAACAACTTTTAAAGTGCGGGCCTACGGGCAAAGTATTGATCGATGTCGAGACTCTAAGACTGTGAAGGGGATTGAGAGGAGAGGGACGGCCAAGACAGCTGGTGGCGAGTGAGAGGAGTGGGGAGGAGAGGGGAGTGTGTGTTTGACGGAACCCGAGTGGGAGAGACTCTGGCATGAACTGCGGAACCGTGAAGGACAAGAAATTATCGACAAGGTGTGCGCTGTTGTTAATATACTTTATAGAAAGTGACTTGATAATATATGTGTCCAGGGGAGCAGTGGAGACTCTGGGAATATTCTGCTGCCTATGGAATTATTAGCCCAGCACTGTTGGAGGTGCAGAGAACCGTCCAATGCAACGAATTTGACTGCGAAGATATGAGGTTTTCCAGCAAAGGAAATCGCCTGAGCTTCGTCGTGTTTGTCAACGGAAAACTGTAAGTTCTGTCTATCCATATTATTTCTGTTCCCTTTTTATATGAAGAAACTGCCACTTATCACTGTAACTCTTCATTACGTCACCGGTTACGAGTGCTCAACACTACAAGCCATTTTACAAGTGTTTAGACGTCCCTCCTTCCATATCCACGAACTACACACAAATGCTATTGGGACTTTTAGTGTGATCACGAAAGACAATAACTTTCAACGACGTCACATATCTCTTGACGAGACGTGGAAATCAGCAGTGGCTCAGTGAGTGTAGAACTCAGGGTCACAGCAGCCAAGGGATGTTTTCGGGGAATAGAACCTTTGGTTGATACCAAACCAGGAAGCCTTTTAAAGTTTTGCTCGGCAGTAGATAAACTTTGTCGCTCTCTTTCATGTGAACCCAAGGTAGATATAATACAGGGACTCATTCCGAAGTGTACAGGTCAAGCTTTAGAGGTTATGT
>PNEQ01037304.1:0-18757 GCA_003012365.1 Medauroidea extradentata
CTTGTGGATATTGAATGGTATATTACCTCCTTGAACTGTCTGGTAAGATTTCGGTAATGAAAGTACAATAGATGGGATGGTTGGTACGTTTCGTGATACTGAAGGTTTGAACTATATGACTGCTAGATTTATGTTTGTGCATACTTGAGTTAGATTGTATAATATTGATGAATATTCCTAAATTGTAGATGTCAGGATCTCTTATGGTTTCTGAGGCATGTAAAGGGATGTTAAGGTGGAACTAATCAGGGAGGTTGAATTGTGTTATGAATACTGTAAGATATATGGTAGATTGACAGGAATAGTGGTTTGATAATACATATTTGTAAATGAATTAAAATATAGTGCTGGTGTTGTGCAATTTTATGTAGAAAAAATGAGAACATTGATAATTAACATCATACTGAAAGTTATCTGGTTGCTGGATCGCATTATGTCAAAATAGGGTATGCTAGTGTGGTTCAGGACAGGTAATGGTAGGCTGGAACTGGTTAGTTCAATGTGGGTCCTGTGGCTTTAATGTTAATATAGAATAAGTGGAAGCAAAGACTACTTTAGTCACAAAATAAAAAAAATCATGTAAATCCTACTACACAAGGTAAGAAAATTATAAGACATTGTAGAAGTCTGGTGTGAGTTGACTGGAGATAAGTGTTATTTTAAGTTAAATGTAGGATACCTGAAATTTGTAAGTCACACATGAGTAAATTCAATTGAACATATTTTTCACACAACAAAACTAATGACAAATGAAATATAGCAGCTCTCTAGTAGGTCGAAGCATGCAGAATATGTTGCTGGATGGTGTGAGGTATGCGGAGAGGGTGGAGCTATGTGTGGAGCTGAGAAGAATGAGGAGCGTGAGGAGTATGTGTGGAGAAATGCCTAGTATAAGTAAATGGGGGAGGGGGGATGAGATGTGTGAGGAGACTGCATAGTTGTGTGTGGGGTTCGCGTAGTTGTGTGAGGAGCTGATTACAGCGAGTGAGGTGAATGTGTGAGGACAGGTTGCAGAGAATGCACATAGTTGTGTGGGTCATACATAGGTTCTGGTCTCGATCTAGTAAGAAAATGGAAGATGGGAGGCTTTCAGAATATGTATACTGGAATGATGTTAACGAAATTGTAGACAGATGTATACTAGTTGTCTCTTAGCAGGCTGGAAATAATGGTCATGGAAGTGAAATATCCAGCATTAATGAAGAATTATGTTTGTATGATTACATAGAATGAGACACCAAAAGAATGATAGCGAGCTTCACAAAACTGTAAGGCGAAATAATCCTCGACGTAAAGTACAGATGTTTGCTTTGAAGGACTTGTATCAAGCAGACTCGGTTGAAGTTATTTCTTATGCTTTAAGTTTAAAGGCTACAAGTACATTCTGGCTGTTCTTGACTGCAACATTAAATATTTGTTGGCTGTGACCATAAAAACTTAGTGTGGCAGGGATGTAGCTAATGCAATGAATATTGTTTTGCAAGATAAAGGTCCATGTATGAACCTGCATAGTGACCTCGGTAAAGAATTCTACAATTTATCATTTCGAGCACTGATGTCAAAATACAAAGTAAACCATTATTCAACCCACAGTGGTCTTAAGGCCAGTATCGTGGAATACTTCAATCGTACTTTGAAGAATGAAATGTGGAAAAAATTTTCAGCTCAAGGAAGCTACAAGTTGTTGGATATATTGCCCAAGCTTTTGTCAAAATATAATAATGTACATAGAACCACGAACATGAAGCCTGTTGATATCAAGGACAACTCTTTTGTGCACACTGTTTACAAAAATGAGAAGAAACTGGACCTGCACAAACCTAAAGCAAATGTTTGAGACTACATTCGGATATCGTGAGTGAAGGGAACATTTACTAAAGGCTACACACCGAACTGAAGCACTGAAATATTTAAAGTAGTCAAAATCAGTCACTACGATCCAAGGATCTACAACCTAGAAGACTCGGAAGGCAAGGCTATTCGAGGAGGTTTCTACAGCGAAGAAATTCAAGTTACAGAATATCCAAACACATATCTGGTAGAGAAGATTTTGAAGAAGAAAGGAAATAAGGTTCTTGTACGATGGCTAGGGTTAGATGCAAGCCATGATAGTTGGATTCGTCAATCAGACATTGTGTAAATAATGTAAATTATGTATGAAGGAATAAATAAATAAATTTTTAAAATGAATTTTTGTGTTATTTATTAGCAAATGTTTTTTTACTGGGAATAGTTGGAACTGCTACTGGGGTGCCTGGAAGGCAGTCTGTGATGACTGCGCACATGTACTCTGAGCATGTTGGAACTCGAGGCGATGAGCTGGTCGGGGGGGTAAGGCATGCAGTTTCGTCATTTCTCCCCTCGTGAGGAGCGGGGCTGTCCCGTGCGCGGCCGCAGACCTGGTTGAGTCATGCTCCACGCGCGTAGAAACCTGTCCGACATGCGAAGAGAGGATGCGACAGGGTGGCAGGTGTTTACACCTCTACCAGTTCGTTGTGCCTTGTCGAGTGATCAGGAAGATTTCCATGCCTTATTAGACTAAGATGCTAAAGCATGCTGTCATATCTTTTTCTTGAAGAACATCAGATGTACCAGTCCTTGTAAACTCTATCAGTATTTACATAGTACACTACTACATTATAATTAGTTATTGTAAAAGGATTTAAAAATTGAAATAATTAATTTAAAAGAATAATAATGCTATTACACAAAATAAAAACAAATTACTATGGTGAGGTACCATACTTGTCAAGACTTGTCAATCTAGATGTCTGGAGGTAAGCATACAAAAATATTGTTGATAGGAGTAAGATTCCATATAATATGGCATACACTATTAGCCCTTAAACATATATGTATACTGGTGGAGTCGATTCAAGTGAGGAAATAAGAAAACCAAAATGGTGCCTCAAAGTAGCACCTCTGGTGGTCATTCGTAGAACTAAATATAATAATATATTATTTTGGCGGGGAATTTATAAATTAAATATGGCACCTCTGGAACATGTAAACATTTGACTGACGAAAATTGACGGGGGAGGAGGAATATTCCAATATGGCGACCGATATGTCTGCCTACAGCAGATGATTGGGTTGAATGAGAGAGCAGGAAAAATTAGGAGTGGAATGAGGGAGCAAGAGGCGAATATGGTGTACCAAGATGGCTGCCTACAGTAGACGATTGGGTAGAATGAGAGAGCAGGAAAAATTACGAGTGGAATGAGGGAGCAGGAAAAATTACGAGTAGAATGAGGGAGCAGGAAAAATTACGAGTGGAACGAGGGAGCAGGAAAAATTACGAGTGGAATGAGAGAGTAGGAGGAATGGAAGATGAGGGTTTTAACTGGAGAGCTTATGAATGAGAGCGCATGAGAAAATGTAAATCCAAGATGGTAGCTGGAAATAAGATGGCGATCGGAAACAAGATGGCATCGATGACGTAATCCAAGATGGTGGCGATGACTTTATCCAAGATGGCGGCGATGACTTTATCCAAGATGGCGGGTGACTATCCAAGATGGCGTCGATGATATCCAAGATGGCGGCCAGGTGACGTCATCCAAGATTGCGGCGGTGGCTCCTCAGCCACCAGCCACTTGTCCTCGGAGGAAAATAACCCATCTACTATTATGTTTCCTTATAAGAAAACCGTACGTGGAAATTTGCTGTTTGGATAGACGTTTGCAAAATTGTAGGCCTTCGCCTGAACGGATCACACAAACTTGTGTTGAAAACAAACACTGTTGTCTTAAATTCAAATCTCTGTGCGAAAGGTTTACGAATGTTAAAATTATTTTCAAATCAAAACGCGAGAATTTTTGAAATTGGGTTGTTATAGAGGCCTAGATGTTATCGTATTACAAATTATAAAAATTACAGTTTTCCATTTTTGTGTATTTTGTGGTTTCAAACCTTTATTTCTCTAAAAAAACTGTTTTTAATTTTTTACTCGAATGTAAAGCATACTACCGTATATAAATAAAGGTCCGCTGATAAAATATATACTCGGCAAAAAAAAATCGAATTTTGATGAGTAGTTCAGATTTTGTTGACGATTGAATATTCCTGTCGTCCGCTCGACATCGTATCTTTCCATTCCTCTTAATGGACCCAAACGACATTTTTCCCTAAAGATATAACCGGCACTGCATTAGTAAGTGTTCAGTTGAACATGAATGACAGATATCGTGGGACTAGCAATATGTTGCAGCTGCACGAAATTGCAACGAACTGCATTGCATGTATTTAGGTTTCGAAGACCTTTAAACTTTCTGTAGTATATGCGGGTTATGTTAGTGGTCAATCTGTGTTCGATTCCCGGCGGAGTCGGTCCCCGGATTTTAGCATGTGGGAATAGTGCCGGACGATGCCGCTGGTTGAAGGGTTTCCCCACGCCCCTTCATTCCGGCGCTGCTCCGTACATCACGTCACTCAAACCAGCGCTAAAGACCTAGATGTTCACTTCTCTCGCTGTTCTTTACCTTCCTCTACATTGCACACAAATAAACCCGCGGCGTTGCTGACGTTCGTGAAGCAGCCGATAGCACGGCCAGACCTTATCTTCCTCCCAAGTGGCGCTTGCCAGCACCCCCTTGGTCACACCCTACTACCCCGCGCTCAGGCTTGCACACACGTCTACAGTAATCGAGATCCACTACGCCGGGAAAGTAATTCAACATTGCTAGGGAGGGTGGCGTCGTGAGGAATGTCATATATATTGAGGCTAAAATCGTCAATTGCAATCTCTAGGTTTTGGAAATCAGTATAGTACATATTAAAAAGAATAATTCTAGAGACCTAATAGGTTCTGCTGGAGTGATGCATACTTTTAACGTAATATCCTTAGCTTAACTGAAATGTGTGAAATTTCCACGTCCAAGTTCGTACTTCAGAAATCTGTCTTCCAGGAAATAAAGTGCTTCTAAATGCTGCCAAAATGCATTTTAGAATTGTCTTAGTTGGTTTTTTATATTGGCTTCGAAATACATTTAATATCACTTTATTTAGTATTTATTTATATCACTCTCTCTCTGTAGAAGTACGCGAGTGAGAGGCATTGAAAAAAAAAAAAAAAAAAAAGGCATGTGTATTGGGCGACGGAGGTGAAATGCATTTTCAATTAATCGTTGATATATCTTGAACCCAGCGTGCTAATGTAGTGTGTTTTACGTCCACAAGATACCAATAAAGTATTCTAAAACCTGATTCAAGGGTTTCACTCTCTTAGGTGGTGAAAAGTCCTTGAATGTGTTTTAGATAAATCCTCGATATATATCGAACCCGTCGAGATATACAATTAATTTTTGCTTCAGGATGATGATTACAGAAATTGTCGCAAAACTTTTTTCAGATTTTTCGAAATTCGATTTCTCAATACTGTGCAGGGGTGATATGTGTTTTTTTTTTTTTTAGTGAATGATCGATTTTGATTCGACTGAACGGGCTAGCGATGTGATTTACACTTAAATTGAATACATATACAAATGTCTAAGATGTAGATTTAAAATATTTCGAAATTCGACACCCAAAAGGGTGAAAAAGTACAAAATTTGTTTTCCATCAATCCACGATATCTATCTAACCAGTAGCGATATTCAGGTGTTGTTCGTGTCAGAGTAGTACTTACGTAAATATTAAAAAAAAAAAAAAGTATGTAATTTTTTCTTTATAAGAAACGTGATTATTAAGAATAAAACTAGGTGGTCAATATTCAAGGCAGACAATCCGAAATGCAGGAACGAGCAGCGAGAAACAACATATACAGGAGTTTCACTCTACAGCACGGCCGTAGAACAACACTCGCCTGGATATTTGACCTCCTTGTTGTTTCGCTGTAGTTCACCAAGTTACCGAGAATATTGTGTTTTATTGGCGCTGATGTTACCGCGGTCGAACTAAACTCCGCCCACTTCCTTTCCGCTAAGGTATATAATTTATCAAAACGTATTTTTTATCAATTTATGAAACACTTTCTTCGCTCACAATTTTAAGAAAAGGCTCCAGCAATCTTTATTTACTTTATAAATTTAACAATGGAAAAAAGTGGACGGAGTTTTAGTCCGACCGCCCGGAAAACAGCGCCAAAAAGTACGACATTCTCGGTAACTTGACGAACTACAGCCAAACAACAAGGGGGTCAAGCAAAATACATTGGTTGATAGGTGAGTGTCCAGACCTGTTCTTCTATGACCGTGCTCTACAGTAACCTATCGAGACGTGGTGTTGTACAGCCTCTATGAGCCCAGGACACAGATATTTCATTTTTTTAAATAAAATTTTATTTTCATGAATTATTTCGACGTTACGTGGCGCAGTTGTTTGTTACTCAGGTCTAAATCTCGGGAGGTTCTGGGCTCGATTTTCATTAAAAGCTGCGTGCGAACGTTCAATTCTGACACACAAAAACTACAAGGCAGATCGAATTAGTGCAATTTACACGTAGTCTTTAAAAGGGGTAAAATTGCACTTTGCTTTCTTCTTAGGTTCCTCTACAATATCAGCTGACTTATCGTCGGTATACTGCCAAAAGTGATTGTCATAAATGCTATTTCGTTTAAAAACAGTATTAAATTGTAGATATTAACAAAAATGTGGTATGTTACTATACTGTGACAACAGTACGAAACGACGAATAGACTTTAAACTTGGACAATAGTTCGTGAACAACATATACATATTCCTAGCATTTTTATAATTTTATCTCATTTTGACTTTGTCACTTTTGGCTGTAAACCGACGATATATCATCTCACTAATCTCAAGTTTGGGGCACCAAATACGTTTCCGCGAATCCTTTACCCACTGAAACTTAGTAATGGCAATAAAGTTAAAGTGAATATTTTGAAAATATATAATTGAGGCCACCGTCACTAAATGGTTGTGCACAGGGTAAACAGATGTTTCTCATTCGATTAACCTCTTACCTTAGGTGTCTGTAGTTACCCCACAACGTCAAATAGACAGGGCTATAAATAAGGCCCAGGCGAAGTCGCTGTTAGTGGCAGGGACAAACTTAAGACTGCTTTTCGCGTGGCCAGCTATAGCTACTTATCCTGCTGCAAAATTAAACTAGCCACTTCGACATTCTAACACTTGATGACTGAAGTACCAATCTTGTGTACAAAGAGCTTTTTCAATTAAAGTAAATATTATCAGTTACGAATAATACTCGCGAGCAAAGCTAGTACCATATAAACCTGATCGCAACAATGCAGTGAATATGTAAGAAAGTAAAATGTTATATAACATTGTACATTTGTTGTACAACCTACAAAGTTGTGACAGTTTATTTTATGCTGTACTTTTGACATTCAAACATAAAAGTTGGCTACCCTGAAAATAACACTAGAAACATTCAGCTGATTAGTAGCCACTTGCATGGATTGTCCAGTCCTAGAAGAATATTTTGCAGTGAACAAAAACTGAATGCAGGTAAATATAAACTTTTTATTGACGTTTGAAAAGTTACTTGTATCATGTCACACAAGTAACACTATTTGGTAATTTAAGTTACATATGTAGTAAACTAAAAATAATATTAAACTGACATTTTGTATGTATGTAGTATGTCATATAACCTACAAGTTTGAATGAAAGATTTTTTCCGAGAAACGTCATACAAAGGTTGAAAAATGTGTTAATGTGTGTGTGACATGTACCGTCATGAAATATCAGTTACGAATAATGTTTGACCGACATCCTTCATATTAAGGGCAAACTGCAAATTTATATAGTCCATTCAAAAAAATTTTTTACTTTGGAATAGCTACCAAATTTTAACAACCATAAGAATATAAAATGAGTTAGTTCTAAATGGATTACATGATTAAGATTACAAACAATGTAATTTTATCCAACTCAGTAACTGTAACTATCCAATTTTTCTCTATTGATTACTGAACTGTTCCTAATGGCGTAATTGTTTTATTACAAGTACTTAAAAACAGCCGACTGGTTATGAAAAGTATTGTTTAGTATTTAATTTTAACAGTAATGCTTATTTTTGAAGCCTGTTTAGAAGATTCACTCACTAAAAGTTATTGGATACAATGTAAGATACATGCTTATTTGGTTTCCTTTTTTACAGATAGTACATTATGTCGTCTGTAGAAAGTGTAACAAAGTATCGGCAAAAGTTACATCAGAATAAAGAAGAACACGAAAAACATTTGGCAATGGAAAGGGATAGAAATATAAGAGAAAAGGCCAATAGGAAATTTGCCTAGTAAGAAATGAAACGTTAAAACTTGAGAGGCTGAGAGATGATGAAAGATAAAGAAAATACAGAGAGAAGAAAAAAGAAACAGCAACAACTTTATATCAGGATTGACACCTGATAAATCGTCTTCTTGTGGCCGCTCGTATAAGGAAAATCAGTTAGCAAAGTCAGAAAGCAGCTGCCATCCAGTTCAAGGGAAAAAACATGCTGTAGTAAAGAAACTTGTGTTAGATGTGCTACCTGAAGTCTTGACCTGAAGTAGCCAAAAAAGCAAGCTATATTTCTAAGAAAGGAAAAGTCTTGAAGGAAGAAACTGAAGGAAAAGTTAGAGAGTTTTATGTTTGAGACGATGTTAGCCGCCAAGAACCCGGTCAATAGGATGTCTTGAACACAAGAAATCAACAAACAGGTAAAAATAATCATTTCAAAAGATCATTATGGTCACTACAATAGGAGAGGCTTATGAGCTCTTTGTTGCAGAAAACCCTAGTGCAGAATTTAAGAAGTCCAATTTTTATGTATTGCGACCGCCATCAGTTCTGCCTGTCTGAGAAACACCAGATACTGTGGTATGTGATTTAAGACAGTTATTCTTGCATGGCTGATTTTTGTGAGCAGGGCCGAATATTTTCTTGCAGTAATCTTATTGAAGGAACAAACATGTACATTGACGCTATGTGGCAGTAATGGAAAGATGTCAACCTCATAGAGCCTGGCTTTGACATATTTTCTGAGTGACTTTAGTATTCAATGCACTTGGGACTTCTTTGCTACATCACATGGCAAAGTGTCTGTTGATGGTACAGAAGGGACTGTAAAACATATAGTCTTGCGTTTAGTAAAGTCATGTAAGTTTGTTGTACAGTATGCTAAAGATGTTATTTTACTGTGTTAAGAATGTCTTGAAGGGAATAACAGTCTTGTTCACATCTGCAAGCGAAATAATTCCAGTGTCTGAAACTATGGCCTCAAGATGGGTTAACATTAATCCTGCTGCAAGGTGCCAAAAACTTCATAGCTTCCAGCCTGTTGTTGGAGAGTTGCAGTAACACCCTGCAGTGAAAACAGTTCACTTTTAAACTTGAAAATGACGTCAGACGAGTGCCAAGTGAACAATGGTCCACAACTGGATTTGTGTGCATTAATCGGCACGAAGGCAACGAACTGTATTGAAACTGGCAACTTTGTTTTTGTGCAACTGAATGTAGTGGGTATTGGTATTAAAAACCACGGGACAGAAAGACTGCTTTGCAGAAGTGCTGAATGTCGACAATGAAAAGAATGAAGCGGGAAGATATGGATCTGGCTAGAAGAAAATGGCGTTTCAATGGAGGACATGTCTGTTATTGCGAATAAAGTTGGATCTCCTAAACTTGTAAATAACCATGGCCAATTCACTTTTAAATTTATATATTGGACAAATTTTTGTTGACTAATGGTTTATAGTCAAAGTATTGTTACAAGTTTGAGACATAAACTTTATCATGTGGGCAATTCCCATGAGTTCTTATGGGATAGAGGTCTTATAATTATAAATAAAAGAGTTAAATTAAGTACTGGATTTAATAGCTCACAAAGCTACGAAATACACAAAACAGTAATCAACTATAACTCTCACAACACTATTAATTACGCACACAATTACTACTGTGCCACAGAATGTTAATTAACTTTGACAATTAAAGCACAAGAATATTTACCATTAATCAATTAAAGACTACAAATCACAATTAAAGTTCAGACATATATCCAATCAACAGTTACTCTCAAATAATGACAATGTACAACCTTAACAGTCCTAAGGGAGGATGGCTCACCATGTACAGTGCAGCATCCAGAGTGCACCACTGTCTTCACTCTTGAGGTCTTCGGTTCGACTCCCATCGCACACCTCCTTCGCCTGTCGACCCGCAGCAGAAGCTTTCTTGTCTCACCCAGTACTGCTCCGAAGGTATGTGCCTGTAGCCTCGCAGTAGACTCCGACGTCACCAAGACGTCTTCCTGACATCACCAAGATGTCCTCACCAGCCTCTCTGCACAAGCTTAGCACCTCCTCCGAGCAGGACCACTAGCGAACTCTCCAAGCACTTCTTCTCTTGAATCACCAGGTAGACAGTCTCCTCAAGTCACCAGTTACTGCCCTCCTCGACACAACACCGTCAGTATTGTTCTTCACAGCTCACCACCTCTGCAGCACTCCAATACAACACCACAAGTGTTGTTCATCCTTCTTGCAGCCCGCCATCGTGCTGCCATCCTCGGGACGCCACACCTCGCCAGCTGAGTCGCGCCGACATACAACACCTTAGTGTTGTCTGTCCCTTTTGCAGGTCGCTGATGTTTCTCAGACTCGACACCGACCACCGACGCCGTGTTGGCTTCCTCGAGGCGCCACACCTCGTCAGCTCTACCGAGGTTACATCAGCCTCGACGCCGTCGTGATACCGCCCCCAAGGCGCTGGGTCCTTAAATCTGCGCCGCCGCCAGCGTCGCCTCTCGGCCTGTCACTTCTCACGACGTCCATCGTCGTTCCAGTGGCAACGCCGCCCCTAAGGGCGCTGCCTCACACCACTCTCGGTCTCACTTCATCTTCACGACTCACTACTCCACAAGACTCTCACCTCCCGACTCCGCACAATACTAGACTCTACTCATGTTGCGCAGTTCCGATGCTTTTATACGGCTCCTTCAATGATGTCAATGACTGATGAAATACGGTGATCTGAAGTCTAAAAATAGAAATTTCCTCGGTCGTACTTGTTAATAGTCACGTATTTGTACTGGCGTTATCGGGGAAACCCAGTGAAGTCTCTCGGGAATTGTGACATAGCTGCGGAAACCCATGACACCACTGGTTGACTCACATGGCTGACCACCCAGCATGATGTAATGTGCCTGCTGCCCGGCCAACACGCAACACTATTATATTTGTAAGGGAATAATGTTTGGAAATAAATTCAAATAATTTATTACTTAAAATATTTCGTCACACATGTATCATGTCGCAAAATTTTAAAAAGGGAAATTTAAATTGTTCCGTATGTCTAATATTCTTTCTCATATAATACACAATAGTTATTGAAAAAAAAAAAATTTCACTATTTAAAATTTGTAATTCACAGTTTCCAATTTCAATGCAGAACTGTTCAAAAACTGAGGAAACTTTTGTCATACACATAACAATTATGAGTTGCCACATACATTACTAAATTTGTTAGAGATATTTTTGGCCTTTGGTTAATGCAAACATCATTTAAGAAGTACATACATTTTTTCTGTTACGAAACAACAAATTTTGTCACACCTGTAACAATGGAATAACGCTTATTCGAATGTAACCTGTGACATAAAGCCTAATCTTATCTGTGAAAGTTTAGCATAATGCCAACTGAAAATTACTATGTTCCTGTTATCCGAGCCAGATGCCAGATTGGAATTGTTTCTAGGTACGGTAACCTGAATGCCGTGTTAGCCATTTTGAGGGGCTCAGAAACATGTATCTGATATATATATATATATATATATATATATATATATATATATATATATATATATATATATATATATATTAAAAATGTAACCTTGTAAGACAATATACGAGTACCGGCAGAGTACAATGTGATGTACAAAGTAGAAATAATTATAGAACGAGTCTGAAGAGAAATTTTACAAATCAGAAAAGGAAGTTGCGGGAGCGGCTGCGCTTGTTGACTCACGGTGCATGTCATGTTTTGAGATGAGGCTTCCTGGGAATGTTGTGTAGGAACACCGACCACCTCTTTAAAGCGGGTGGTCTGCGGGTCCTCCCACCGGAACATTTTGAATTTCAGGGTGCAAAGTAGGGCTATTTTAAACTGGTTTTGTAACTAAATATTGGAATTTCTACAAATGAAAATATTGCAGATTTGTTAATATGAACGTTTTTCACTTTTTTGGTGGCTAAGGGGAAGGGGTTCTGACCCCCACTAACCCCTTCCCCTTGGCTACGCCCCTGCTATATGTAATGTAACCAAAAAGGAGAGTGAAAGGAAGGCAGGGTATATTACACAATAGGAAAACGTGTGGTTCGGCTCTTCTACAAATTAGAAAACTAGGACCAAAGAAAAAAAATGTCAATGAAAAATTCTTTGTTGGCAATAATATTGTGACTGAAGAAAACGTTTACGTGTGTAGATCTTTCTCATGCGTTTGCTTATGAATGTATGTACATGTGTGTGTGTGTGTGTATGTGTATGTGTATGTGTTTGTTATATGTATTTAATAATGGTAAAGTTTAGGCATGTTGCTTTTATTACATTTAACCATGTACAATTCAAATAATATAACGTGCGTCTAAATAATAATGACCAAACAGATACTACATAATATATTATGTACTTTACAAATAGTTCAATTAATATCCAATTTAACAAATTATACTTACAGATTTTAAAAAATCTTCGTAGATGCTCATCAAATTCTGACCAAATTGTTAGTAACATTATTAATACTTTCAGAATTTATGGTACGTACTGAAAATAAAGGTATAGGTTTATGTGATTGTGTATCACATTTGAAAACCAGGAGCGTTGGTTAGTTTTGCAAGTTGACAGGTAACTGTTCCATGTTCGGGCGGCAGAAACTGTAAGGGCCTGTATTACCACTTCCGAATAAAAGATCTGAATAACTATCACACGAATAAGCTATTCAGGAAATAATCAAACCCTAGTGTATTACAACCTCCGAAAAGCAACCGAATAGTTATTCGTCATATATTCAGTAGTGCTTAGTTAGTTTTTTCGAAGGTTGGTACTTAAATTCTACTTAAGTTCGTGCTGTTTGGTAAAAATTAACTTCGTGGTGTTGGTGAAATTTAGATGATGTATAGAAAAGACGTGGAATTTTTCTAGATATGCTGATTTACGAGTTATGGTAAGAAATAAGTAAATTATCAACGAATATTGATGCAATACTAACCACTGCGATAGTTAATTACTTCAATATCGAACATGTTAACTACGGGACGTATATTTACATTTAAGCTGTAGTTTAAATGACACTGATAGATGGTACTAACGTATAATTTAAATCGCACGCCAGTACTAAATAATATCTTTCAAAATATGTAAATGAAATAGAATGTAAAGGCTAAATAATTATTAAATTACTTAAATTAAATGTCGTATCTGTAAAAAGTATTTTATAATGCATGCTCTACAATGTTACTATTATGGTTTCAATTTGAAATGTAAGAATTTTGCATCCATGTCAGACGTATTTCGACATATTATTTTACGTACTAAAAAAATCTTTGTTCAATGCCTAATAAACTTTAGAATTTAAATTATACTGTTTGTTAGGTGCAAATAGTTATTTAAATACTAGATAGTAGTTTTCATTGTTCCTTTTTTGAACTATTTTGTTAAAGAATATATGATTTTTGAGTTACCTAATTTAAAATTTTTTCAATGATTTGTTTTAATCTGTTCATTTGAAATATACGCTGTGCTGCCAGACACAATTAGTTAAACTGCAAAAAAAAAAAAAAAAAAAAAAAAAAAAAAAAAAAAAAAAAAAAAAAAAAAAAAAAAAAAAAAAAAAAAAAAAAAAAAAAAAAAAAAAAATGCTGCAAGTACGATAGATGAATGAATACCATAGGTGAATGGTATGAATTTCATAGTCAATTTATGTACAAATTTAAAATGAAAAACTTTTTATATTATTATCTAGCCCCCGAGTTTAAGAATAAAGGTTTATTAAAGGCCTCAGCATGGCATTATTTTCGGTAAACATTAGTAACCTTCGATTTAACATGAATCTAACCTCAACATGCCTCTAAAGTGGCATAATATTCGCCACCATTTTATACCTATTCGCCGAATAAGAGGCTATCGGCTGGTCTGAGCACCAAATAGTTTATTCAGTGAATAGGCACCCGAACAGCACTATTCAGGAGTCGTAATACGCTCTTAGTCGCTATCCAGAGAATACATTTTATTCAGGGCTTTATTCGGAGGTGGTAATAGAGGTCCTAAATGTTCTATAGGTCCCATACGAAACATAGTTCTACGAAAACCTTGTACGCTAATTTAGCGTGCTACATATAGAGGCGATGTCTTTCTCGTTGAACGTGGTGTTCTGGCTCTTATCGCTCTGCTGTTCGCAAATGTCAAATGCGGAAATTTAATACAGGTACACAATATTCGTAAGGCCTTACACTGAACGAATCCAGGCATTTTGACGCTGTAATTTTGCTGATAAGTTTTAAATAAAGGCGACATAGACCACACCACAGTAATCAAGTACAGGGAGCTTATTCTGAGTTTCTGTTTCCTACGATAAAAGTTGTTACTGAGCAATAGTCTGTTCCAAACGACCGTTTGGTATTCTAAGTTTAAAACAGGGGTCGTTTGACGTCACGAGTCCGGTAGGAACTTACCAACTGCTCACGAGTAGATGGAAAGGCTGAATTTCGTCGGTAACTCGCAATGGCGGGTATATGGCGACGTTGCAGGTATAACTGATATACGTATACATGGAAAGGAAATGTTTCTATCTCAACGACTCGGCTTAGTTAAATGGAAATAATAATAAACAATAACTGTCATAATATCCACAACTATTTGTTTTTTCTTACTTGTGTGCTTGTGCGGCAAGTGTTTTCTACGAGATATCTGGCAACTTGAGAAAAATGCTGAACAAAACAAACATTTAGCAAATATACGTAAGGAAATTAATAAGTAAATAGCTGGAAAGCAAGTATACATATTTGACAATCGTTACATTAATTTTAATTGTTTGAAAGCACATAGTGCAGCATGTTTGTTTGGCTCTGTTGGTTGCGGCGTGAGTTCAACGGGTAAGTTGTGTTATGGATTCGTGGTTCAAATCCCGGTCGCGTCATGATTATTTTATTACTGTTTTAAATTATAGTTTACATGTGTACATAGTTAAATTCTTTGTTGAAAATTTAACCGTGTTGTTATAACATTGCTTTTACACGGACACACACACGCACACAGACATAGGCCTACATACACATCCACGTTTTTTTGTCCGCGTCTTCATTCGCATGGTTTTCAATTGGACAGTTCTAAATAATGGGACACAATTACGTATATTATCATTAATGACCGTTTTTGAAACACTTAAAAATATTTCGCTAAATAATTTGTATCCTTCGATCTGCTTTCTCTCTTGTTTTATTTCGCTACCCCCGCCCTTTCTTTTATAACAACATATTATTCTGTTTGGTATTATGTAAAAATTTATGTCAGTAACCTTCGCGGGTGCACGCATAATCCACCAAAATTTAATCGCAATCGGATAAATGGTATAGGAACACATACGTTATGCAAAAGAAAATAATAATAATAATAATAATAATAATAATAATAATAATAATAATAATAATACACACGAATACTTTTTTTTCTCCCAAGATTAGAGCCTATTGGAAACACTTGCACATGCCTGAAGTTAGGAAGTAATTACAGTTATTTTCCCACAATTAAAAATAAACTGAGGAAAAAAATATCGGAAAATGCACATCTTCGTAAATAGATACTGTAGCCTGAACTCTGAATATGTAGTCAACCCAATAAAAAATATAAAATCTAGGACGCTTTTTGTACAGGTTTTAGAATTATTAAGTACTTAAAATATTTAACATTTGTTAGCAATCCAATCCTTTCTGTCAGATTGTATAACAAAAATAATTTAAGTGAAACGAAAATTCTAAATGAAATAAACAATTTATTACAAAAGCATAAGTCACGTACGACTATAACAGATAATATAAAACTATGTGCGACTAAAACAGATAATATAAAACTACGTACGACTATAACAGATAATACAAAACTATGTGCGACTATAACAGATAATATAAAACTACGTACGACTATAACAGATAATATAAAACTACGTTTGACTGTAACAGATAATATAAAATTACGTGCGACTATAACAGATGATATAAAACTACGTACGACTATAACAGATAATATAAAACTACATACGACTGTAACAGATAATATAAAACTACGTGCGACTATAACAGATAATATAAAACTATGTGCGATTATAATAGATAATACAAAACTACGTACGACTGTAACAGATAATATAAAACTACGTACGACTATAACAGATATTATAAAACCACGTGCGACTATAACAGATAATATAAAACTACGTACGACTATAACAGATAATATAAAACTACGTATGACTATAACAGATAATATAAAACTACGTACGACTATAACAGATAATATAATACTATGTGCGACTGTAACAGATAATATAAAACTACGTACGACTATAACAAATAATACAAAACCACGTGCGACTATAACAGATAATATAAAACTACGTGCGACTATAACAGATAATATAAAACTACATACGACTGTAACAGATAATATAAAACTACGTGCGACTATAACAGATAATATAAAACTATGTGCGATTATAATAAATAATACAAAACTACGTACGACTGTAAGAGATAATATAAAACTACGTACGACTATAACAGATATTATAAAACCACGGGCGACTATAACAGATAATAAAAAACTGCATACGACTATAATAGATAATATAAAACTACATACGACTATAACATAATGTAAAACTACGTACGACTATAACATAATATAAAACTACGTGCGACTATAACAGATAATATAAAACTATGTGCGGCTGTAACAGATAATATAAAGTACACGCGACTATAACACATAATATAAAACTACGTACGACTATAACAGATAATATAAAACTACTTGCGACTATAACAGATAATATAAAACTACGTGCGACTATAACAGATAATATAAAACTATGTGCGACTATAACAGATAATATAAAACTATGTGCGACTATAACAGGTAATATAAAACTACGTGCGACTATAACAGATAATATAAAACTACGTGAGACTATAACAGATATTATAAAACTACGTGCGACTATAACAGATAATATAATACTACATACGACTGTAACAGATAATATAATACTACATACGACTGTAACAGATAATATAATACTACATACGACTGTAACAGATAATATAAAACTACATACGACTATAACAGATAATAACAAAACTACATACGACTATAACAGATAGTATAAAACTACGTACGACTATAACAGATAATATAAAACTACATACGACTATAACAGGTAATATAAAACTACGTACGACTATAACAGATAATATAAAACTACGTACGACTATAACAGATAATATAAAACTATGTGCGACTATAACAGATAATATAAAACTATGTGCGACTATAATAGATAATATAAAACTACGTTTGACTATAATAGATAATATAAAACTACGTTTGACTATAACAGATAATATAAAATTACGTGCGACTATAACAGATGATATAAAACTACGTACGACTATAACAGATAATATAAAACTATGTGCGACTATAACAGATAATATAAAACTATGTGCGACTATAATAGATAATATAAAACTACGTTTGACTATAACAGATAATATAAAATTACGTGCGACTATAACAGATGATATAAAACTACGTACGACTATAACAGATAATATAAAACTACGTACGACTATAACAGATAATATAAAACAACAAAAAATTAAAGAATTGATCGTGATTCGAACCCCAAAACCTACTATGGCTAAAAAGACACTCTTGCTAGACCACTCCACTACCGCTACACGGTGAAGTCGCGCCCAGAAAGAAAGTACAAGAGCTGTGACGGCCCTATTTTATTGATACTTTTATGTATATAAATTAATGTAGTTTAGGTTAATTATGATGATTGATTGTAATGAAGAGGCCTTTATTGTCATATGTAACATATTGCCATCCATTTTAACTTCAGTATTGATTGTGAGGGGTCTGTGAGATCCTATGATAGGCCAGTATAAAAACATTAGAAAATATGACTATTACTAATATTATCACAGAGGTATCGTGTCTGGTATCGTTTTAACCTGTGGAATGTCACAGACTTGAATATGCTAGTAACATTAAGATAATTTTATGTATAATGATTATAGTTTTTAAGAGGGATAATTGCCCGCCGGTCTGGCGACACTAGAGCAGATGATGCGTGAGCCTTACCACATGCTGTGCGAGAAGGGGGGCGCCCGACCTCCCCCTGTCCCCTGTCACTGTGCCATACAATCCCCTCTCTTTCTCTCTCGCCTACACATTTCTTCTCCTTTCCCCCTCCCCCAACAGACCCCGTGTAACGTACGTAATTTGAACTAGAATTATATTAATTGAAGATAGCAAGTAGTAATTAGGCTAAGTGTTTTATTTGAAATTGCTGTGAGAATGTGCTCATGTGTAATTTGATTTTAAATAAATACGGAGCTTCTACAAGGGACGCACGCAATGTTCGGGCCAGGTCTTCGCTCTGATTGGTCGGGGGAACCTACCCGCCCCCATGAGTCTGGTGGGGCGGGAAGGGGACGCCGCCCAGGAGAGCAAAGTTGCGTGACGCGGGGCACTAAGAATGAAGTCTTAAGACGAGCCGGGTGTGTGTGAT
>PNEQ01037304.1:18857-30188 GCA_003012365.1 Medauroidea extradentata
GGGGTCACCGGTGGGTGGACTTTTCGGGTGATCGCGGCCGGTACCTGCAACATAATTAACGTCGTGACCGATCAAAAGCCGCCGGAGGAAGCGCCTATTCTTTTCGTCGAAAGAAACTATAAGTATCTACCTCTCGTGACGCAACCCGCAGTGCGTGAGTCCCTTAGGCCGATTTAAAAAGAAACTCCTCTGTTTTTTTTTTATTTCAATTAGAGCTAGCCGGGCATACTACAACATTACTTAATACGAACCCAATCATCCAACATTAATCACGTAAGAGACAGAGCATCGACACCTATTATTATAACCAAACGCGGGTCACGAGCACCATCACCAGGACGTGGCAGAGCAATGCTTCCGTGTTTAAACGGAAAACATTTAATTACGTATTATTGCCCGTTACAGCTTAGGAAATGCTTTTAAGTCATCGACATTAATATTATCTATCATTTGACACTTGCATAGCTTTATGAAAACTCCTAAAATTAAGAAAAACGGTCATATACACCTGAATGTTGCAGTGCCCGCCATCTTGGCACGCTGCTTGAAAAAGTCGTTAGGGCCGAAGATACCCGAACACGCTGGCCCTCGTACCTACTATAACTCTGAATACGGATTTTGTGGACTGGAAGGGAAACGACTTTTTCAGTAGGCCGCGGCACAGTTGCTTCATACCGACTATTGCTTCGTAACCATGAAACTCAGAATAAGCTCCTAGGAAACAAGTTGATGTACCAGAAAGTGGAATACTTTAATTTTGCTTATACAAGATACGGTTTTCAACTTGTTCGTAAAGTTAATGTGTATAGAGGGAGTAATGCTGCCCTAAAAATAGACTTTTAAATTAAAAAAAAAAAAAAAAACTAGTTTCTTTTTCATTGTGTAGACACTATTCAGAGTGTCGTCACTTTTGTATAAAGTTGTTACTAATTTTACATTTAAAAAAATGAAATTTCATACTTAAAAAAAAATGCAATTTAATACTCTTGCTTATATTCACTTTATTTACTAACTGAAAACGTATATTCGACCTATTTTTTCATAAGTTATCGCCGTAAAATATTAATGCACCCCCGTCCAATTTTGACATGTAGACTACTGTAAACCTGAAAAATAACACCACCAGGATATATTATTTCCTAGTCGAAGTCTTTTACATGTAGCATTCGAGATAACCGCACATGGTTGTAGCTAAACTGTAGCTATTGGATTTGACAGAAAAAAATACTTTTTAATACATTGTTTTTGTTTTTTAATTATTTAATTTTTTATTTATATATTTTTCTCAATTTTAAGCTGGTTTTGTTCACACCTGTTCATAAGTCGTCATAACTTACTCTCTTTTCAAGGATTATTCCCGTCAATAACTTAATTTCTCATTGCTATGAATCGGAATAGGGCTTGCTTGAAGTTCTTAAACAACTCTTTTACGCGTTATTTTTTAATTTGAATCTTTGGTGGTTTTTTATTACATTTCTCAAAAACAAGAAAATAAGTGTGCAACTAAAAAAAAAGCCTAGCTGTCAAGGTAAAATGTTATTTATTTATTTTTGTTGAGAATTTAGGTAATTAGCAAATTGCATCCGCCATTACGAAATGCTTTGAATTATATTTATTTTGAAAAACATTCTTTCGGGGATAACTGACTCCGAGGATGACAATATCGTTACGTATTCGAAAACTCATTAAATGTCTTAGATGTCTTAAATGTCTTTTGTTCAGTTGCAAATTATACTGCTCTCAAAATAACTTGTTGACCATGCAGCGGAGGAATGGAAGAGTGGGGCATTTATTAGTTTTGTAAAGACATCATGGATTTCAGTGGAGTGGCATAAATAGATTAGTAGGAACAATTTGGAGACAAAATATTTTTTGTTTTGTTTTGCGTTTGGTGATAATTCTTTGTAATAATATTTCAAACTGTTTATTATTCTTTGTATTATTTTTTCAAAGAGTGTAATGATGAAATTTTTTTTTTCGTCCCCAATATTATCGTATACGTAATATAGTACATATCAGAGAATATGATTGCTTCACATTGTTTGGTTCTGGCGCTTATGAGGCAATGATTGTTTCAATTATCAATGAGTAATTTGTTTTACTTGTTTATTATTCTTTGTATTATTTTTTCAAAGAGTGTAATGATTAAATTTTTTTTTCGTCCCCAATATTATCGTATACGTAATATAGTACATATCAAAGAATATGATTGCTTCACATTGTTTGGTTCTGGCGCTTATGAGGCAATGATTGTTTCAATTATCAATGAGTAATTTGTTTTACTTGCGTTGTACATCTTTTATTTAAGGTTAACTATTTGAAATGTAAGTTATATAGGTTTTAAGGCATCAATTTGATAATATTTAATTCTGTAATTTTTTGTCTTCTCTGTGCGTACAAACTTTTTTTGTCTTCTCTGTGCGTACAAACTTTTTTTGTCTTCTCTGTGCGTACAAACTTTTTATTCGGGAAATTAGCCTACTTACACTCTAAAATGGAAACTGAATATTCAGTTTCCCAGTGATTTTCCATAGATTCAAATTGTGAAAACTGTTCCTTTGGGAACTAGCGGAAAACTACAGATTGCATCAGCGAAGTAAACTCGCTAATTGAATTTGTCATTTGAACTATGTGGAAAAGTAAGGAATTTTTGTACCTAAATGTATAAAAATGAATAATTTCACTTTAAATGTAATTTTGCTTTTTTGTAAATTATGTCAGAAGCTCAAGAAAAGCATTCACCAAAGAGATAATACCAGCGGGATTTGAACCTATGACCTTAAGCATATCTGTTCCATTACCCTTACCATTAACTCAATGTGAAGAGTTGTAGAAGATGTTGTTATTTAAGTAATTTGTATTATTGTTTAAAAGTTGTGTTAACCTTGGTACATCGTTTTTTAAGTAGTAAAATCACTGTTTGCACGGAAGTGTGGATTTTTCAAAGCAGCATAACTTCATAGTGACTCAGTGGGTAACTGAACTAGCATCAACACCCGTACAGCAAGAATACTAGAAGTACTATGTTGGCCTACTGTAAATTTTAATGTATATACATTTAGGTGTAACTTATCAAAACATAAAACACTTAAAAAAAATTGCAAGTAAAAATTAGGAGCAAGTTTGCTATGGAAATATTGGTGCAATGTTTACTACATGTAGACTAAAATCATACAACATTATTGATGCGACATTTTAGTTGCAGATTTAAACTGTAGTAAACAAATTATATTACGGTTTTCAGGACTACACTAAAACCTACATGCCAAACTGAAAACAATTTACAGTGAATAACGATGGTGTAGGATACAAGGTCACCTATATAAATCCACAAAATTTAATACATTTCGTGTTTTTAAAAATTGTTTAGTTTTTAAAATTTTCTATTTAAAATATCAGCATATTTAGTTACTTTCTGTACGAAATTCGCGTCGCGTCCACCATTTTTGTCGCGCTGACGTCACAGAAACCTGGACGCTGAGTGACTCGTTCGCGTCGTGCCCATCGTACTATTGTGTATTCACAATATTTTGGTAACTGCATATTGTTTTGCTGCATATTGACATAACATTCATCTACGCCAGACATAATACAGGAAAGGGGTGCAACAACAGGGTGATGCAAGGGTATATTGTCACCCGCACCCCTTTCTTAATCCTAGAAGCAATGGCAAACCTGAAACAATCTGTCTACATACAATAATATGACATGTTCTTTATTTTTGTACTATAATGTGCAATTTAAAGTTGTTTTATGAAAGCAAGACTCTATTCCAACGTTGTGACCATTGTTTCTCCTTTACAATTATTATTTTTGCCCTCTCTCTCCCCTTGGGAATTTGTGTTGTTGCGCTCCTGGTATACGATGATTCTCAATCAGTAGAGCCCGGAAAAATCCGCGAATTCAATGACCTGCATGTTAGAATTCACTGCCCTGTACATACTCAAGCCCCGACCATTTGTCCACTAGCTGCTACTCAGTGGAACAACAGACAATGAACGAATAGACGGGTCTTGAATGTGCATAGGATAATGGATTATAGCATGCAGGTCATTGAATCTGCGAAATTTTCCAGGCCCTATCAATCAGATGATGAAACGTAGACAAGGTGTTGCCGTGGAGGAAAAAATTAAGTCAGGCATGGTTGAAGTGCATCATTTTCAACTACAAAAATTGGATTCCAACCTCATCTGCAATGCATGGCTTTGAGCTAACAGTATCAACATAAAAATTTAATGACAATAATATTCCAGTTGATCTTGGTGTGCGCCACCAGATGTTTACCAGCGGGCAACTTAACATTTATAAACTTTATATTATAATCCACAAATGAGTGCACTTTTTTTAAACTGCTGGTAATTTTCAATTTAACTTGATGAAAGGGCCACTAAAATGAAATTATGTTTGGAGTATAACATGTGTAAACGCGGACCACAGAGAACAATGCTTACAGAACTGACAGATAAGTGCACCTGTATATTGAGTAGACTATAGTCAAGGCTTAAAAATAATGTGTCAAATTATGATACCGTCATCCTCGGCCCCCTTGTGAATGTCACGAATTAGTCTGCTGCTGTTAGTTGGGAAAGGTAAGTATATCACAGTTGATAAGAAGTTTGTCGCTTTGGTGTAAAGAACTTTCTAGCATCATTGGGCTGATATAAAATTTAAGTTCCTCATAACATTTTAATTATAATTGTGTACCGTACCGTGCGGTAAGGTGAGTAAGGAAAAACTGTAAGACAATTTATAAAAAAAGTCACCGATCCATTACATATAGCAGTTTGGAATTAAAATTTAGCTTCACTTTCGTAAAAACCTTGTTTTGCACACATTTTATGTAAAAGTAAATATGATCAGCACTTGCTACATATTTAGATACAAATATAAAACGTATGTGTGACTGTACATTTTACGAGACCGTACAATTTTTTAAGTATAGTAAATAATTTTGCGTTCACTTGTGTACTGAGACATTAACATAAACATTTTTTTTTTTTTAAATAAATACTGAGCTTAAATTATTGTGGGCTATTGTTTTTACATGCAAAAAACCTGATCGGTGAAGTTTTGAAATGTAACACACTAAAATAATAGGTTTCAGATCTCGGAATATGGTAAGTTTTGAAAGGTTCGCATCTCGGTCGTTAGCTGGGTAAGAACCACTGTGTGCTACTGTCGCTCCAGTAATGGTCCTCTTGTGTGGTAAGAAACGCAATCGACGGCAATGAAACATCTGTCATCAGCTACATTGGCAAACAACTCGTACGTACTCATTCTTTTGACTTATCAGTGCGAAGAACTATTTGATTTTGTTGACATTTTGCAAATAATGATTAATAATGTAAACCCCGTCATGAGTTACCCTGAATTAAGACAGTTGTCTCCACCTAGTTGGACATCTAGGACCTTGGATTTTGACGTTATAAGTTATCGCAGTCAAATCTCAGTCATCCACGGGAGGATTATTTGATTTGCGTCAAATTTTGAACAAAAATATTACACTTTACAGATAAGTGTAAACACTACTGAATGACGTTTAAGAAGAATCAAATGTCTGTAAAATCCAGGAAATAGAAAATTTACACATAATATAATTCGTCTCAAGATGATGTACTAACATGTCTATTTATGAAAAGTAAATAAGGTAGAGTTTTTGTGGCACGAAGGTAAGAGCCGCCTGGTATAGCTCTCCTGCGGGACTGAGCTGCTGATCAAAGCCTCACAGTTTGACGAGTGTTGTAGAATAAATAGATGGTCGTGGTATTCTTGCGACATGTTCCTGGGACATGGAAGTAACCAACACTCAGGTTACTCAACACCACAGCAGTTTCCATCTTAAGACGTATGTAAAACAGCGCATTTTACTACAATTCGGAACTATCCCCGATTCTTCGATTATCCGTGGCGTCTGTTCTCGTGATAATTGAAGAAAATCGGGAATTGCCCGTAATTTCTGTTAATTAGTTCTGCAGCATAATGAAGATATATTTTCAAACGGTTAAGTTTAATGTGACATTGATTTTTCTCATTTAATTACTTAATTTGGCATTGGAGAGCAATAATAGCTCTCGGGGACTATATATTTTGTTTTTATAACACTGGTTACATTGCTATGTTTTGTCTATCGCGCACACACGCACGCGAGTGCGCGGACACACACACGCACACACACAGAACCACTGTAATAACTTTATTGTAACATTTTACCATAAGCCATCCATACCCAGGATCCTAAGTAAAATGACGTGTAGCTTGTAAAATTGTGTTATAACTTACAATACTTTATAGTAATGATGTTATTCTATAAGTGTTAAGTAAATTTTACAAGAGTGTTTTAGTAAATTTCTTAGTAAATGTTTCACAATAGTAGGTAGTACAACGGGACTAGTTAAATGACGCATAATAATATTAGTTGAAATTTTCACGGGTGTTTAGACATTTATATCATCTTCGTTGAGTTTCGTTGTTTGTACACTGATAATTGTAAAAACATGATGAGTAACTTGTTTGATTATTCCAGTGAAGAATACGAGCCATTTCCACATGCTGCGTTGACATAGTCAGTGTGAGAGGTTCGGCGAGCGTTACTTGCGTGGTGAGATTGTTACATTCGCTGCTGAAGTACGAAGTTGTACGGGGTTGTAGAAAAAATTAATTAGAAAACTCCAAAATGCTTACGGCAAGGACAGTGTTTCTGTTTCACAAATAAAGTTTATGTATGTATGTATGTATGTATGTATATATATGTGTGTATATATATATATATATATATATATATATATATATATATATATATATATATATATATATATATATATATATATATATAAAATCACACACACACACACACGACATGCGTATTACTTGAAACAGCAGCCTACCGAAGTATTTTTTGTCGGGCATAGTTTACTTTGTTTTTCTCTCTTTTTTCTCCTTTTTTACGAAAGTATACCTCTCATAACTATTCGCGTAGCCTACTAAGACGTTCGTTAATAGTAATTTCAACTTTTAATCGTCTTCATTCACTTAAAAGTTTTTCCAACTTCACTGTGGTACACGAAGTATTACAACTTGTTACTCAAAATGTGTAGCTGGTAATTTATAACGTATTGTGGAATAGGGCCCAGGTTTACATTACAACTTGTACAGTCTTTCAAACTTTCATGCACTGCACGAGGAACCTACATCTGTAGGGCTCTTCGTAAGCTTGCCAACAATTTCAACCATGTCCAGATTATAGTCCTTTCATCAAAAACGATAAAAACAATTTTGAAAAATGCTATACAAGGAGATTTTTCCTAACTATTGGCATATATAGATAAGGTGACAGTTTTTTCATTGTCTCCAAACGTTCCAGTACTAAACATATACAATTCCTGAGAAATATTTTTGATCAATTTTAACGCATATAGCTGTTGTAGCATACTGAAGAATAAAGTATACCGTTTTTACCCGATATTCAGTACCACATACTGAGAAGTGGAGCAGTTGTAAAACGCTTATGTTTTAAAATGCAAGGGCCCGGGTTTGAATCCAGGTCAGGCTATCCTGATTTTAATTTAGCTCCATTGTTTACTGGTATAACTCCATACGAATGCTGGATGGTACAATACTGAAAGCCACGGCTGATACCTTACTTAGTTATGTGAAGCTCGTTGTTAATTCTTTCCATCTCATATGACGAGTATCACAAGTCACTCAACATACGCGGCGTGTAAAATCAATCTCTCCCGTCTTTCTCTGTCCGAGAGATATTGTCAGTCCACTCACCAGATATACGGCTTGGCCAGACCCCATTCTCCCCACCCCATATATGCTACAGTCTTCCTTTCGACTTAAAGTACTTGCCTCATTCAAAATCTAAACATGGCTTTGTATTCGTTTTTACTGGTGGTCAAGTGTGTATCAAGAGACTTTTAAAAAAATATTTTAATTTGGATTTTTTTTCTCATAAAAATGGCAAAGTGTGTTTTGAATAACATACAACATAATTATCTCATTACATATGATATTTCTATGTACAGTTAAATTTTCAGTGGAAATCCATTCACAGGTTTTCAAGTTATTGGTGGAATGTATTTTATGCCTGAAGTACTGCCATCGTGTGGCAATGAATCTCTCTAGATGTGTGGGACTTTAAACCGTAAGGTGGGGCTTCACCCTGGGTGTTGAATTATTTTATTTTTCGCTTACTTACGATTACTTATTAGTGGAATACATCGAAGTTTTGTGTGCTAAATATGGTCAAGTGACTAATTACTAGTTCCCAGTTAAAACACAGTGGTCTGTACTTGGAGCACAGTTGTGATAACGACATGCATTTTGTAGTCTGTTTATGGCAAAGTTAGCAATTTTCAGGCTTTACTAATAGAAATTTGGCCCTAACTGCTATATGTTTTGTTGAGGCGTCAGATGTCAACTTTTTAGAGTGATTAAATGTGCATAATGCCGTTATTAAATAACTAACCACATTTCAATATTTATGTTAACAAATGGGGTAAAGATAGGATTTTACTTTTACGGGAAAATTTAGTGGTCACACGTCGTGAACAGTCGTACGAGAGTAACTACATGTTCAATTCTCATTTGGAAGAAGTATTCTTATTGTCGTACCTATGGGAATGTATGAATTTTGAGTAGTTCTTTTTTTTAAAAATAATTAATTTTTATTGAACTTTAAGTACACTGTTTTAGTGAGTAAACATGACGGCAGAAACGGATATTTTAATTGTTGATATTGTCTTGGACTCGGGAGGCATACGTAATGTTTTGGACGGCCCCCGTGATCTGTTTTCTCGAGAATCATCCTTGTTGATCGAGGCAACGAGATGCGACGAGCCATGTTTCGATATCTCATCTCGTTGCTGCGACGGCTCCTACTGTGGCGCTTTGTGTCTCTTCACATGCGCGACAAACAAGATAAACACTGGGTCGTGGTTAAAAATATTCTCTCCGTGTTATTTAGGTCCGTCACTTGACGGACGGCTCAATCTATCCTGCGCCCCTCTCTCCGCGCTAATGACCGTACAGCTGTTTGTTTAGCAAGCAATGTGCTACAATGCAGGGCTGGTTCGTGGGACATTGACCATTTTTAAAGTAATCTGACACAAATTTTCCTTGTCCGTTAAAGTTACGGCCTACCTGGACCTTTATTCAGCAAGGTAGTTATACAGTCAATTTGTCTATGTTCTGTACCGTATGATGATGTGGCAAAACTAAGCAGGAAGTCGGTTGTAGTGGCGTTAAGAGTTAGTCGAGCGTAACTTATTTTTTACGTTTGAGGCACGGAAACGGGGAAGGCGATAAGTCTAATATAACGAGTGCGTCAAACACCTCATCGCCTCTAGGCGCGGAGTACTAAACTAGCGTGCAGTGTTCACGTAGTAACTGTTTTACAACGGCACTTCAAGCGATGACCCTATAATGTTATTTGTGGAAAGTATGAGGTAAAGTCCAATGCAGGTTTCTATGATTTTGTTTTACGATTACGGTTGATATTTTCTCAGCTACAGCCACGTGAAAGTCATTTTTAGCACTTTTGAGGAGCTTGATAATCATGTTTTTATTTAATTATCGGACTGCATTTTTTAAATCATAGGAACTTTAATTCAAGTGTGTTTTCTTTTCGTAGAAAAACGCGTTAGAAACATGTTTACTAACTGTACATGAAAAACGACTATACGTACGACGCTACAGCACGTCTCACGTGCCAGGTGCACCAACACTTAAGCGCATGCTGCAGGCTACCTGTTAGTAGCCATTGTCTTGCCCTCTACTCTATAGTCTGTTCAAAACCAAGGAGTGCAAGACCGATGTTGACGGCCTATCTCTATGTGTTACCAAATTGAACGACGCCATATTGCAGCCCATAAAATGCAACATACTATACCAAATTTTTTGTTGAAAAAAATAAAGGTTCCCTCCACCCCTGCACACAATTCCTTATCTTCGGCTGCAATATGTCAGCGTTGAATTTGGTCATGAAACAAAAAAGCTGCGTAACATTCTTGTTCTTTTGTAACGTATTTGGCACAAACCGAGCGAGGTGAGCGTAGTTAACACGCTGGACTTTCATTCGAGAGGACCCGGCTTCGATCCCCGGCTCTAGCCATCCTGATTTCAGTTTTCGTAGGTTTCCCGAAATCGCCCTAGGCGAATTCTGGGATATGGTTCTTCAGAAAAAGTCATGGGTCATTGTGTCAAGTTGTATGTCACCGTTGCTATTGACCTCGCTGTCGACGAGAAGTAAAGCCCACTTATCTTATCGGTCAAAGGCATCGGAAGTGTTGAATAACGGGAGGTGGGATGAATGAGGTTATAAAAGAACCAAACTTTTTTATTTGGTTTTTATAATTGGTTGTTTACAAGCAACATTGAATAATATTTAATTCACACATGGTAGTTATATATATACATATATATATATATATATATATATATATATATATATATATATATATATATATATATATATATATATGTATATGTGTGTGTGTGTAAATATTTATCAACTGTTCAGACAGCCAAAGATTTTCCTTCCTCCTCCTGTTCTTGAAACAAATTCGCCTAGGACTTGCTTCGTTGGTATCATTCATGTCGTTTCTGCATGCACATGAAGAAGCTGAACAAGCCTGTTCTGACATAGTTGACATGAGGTAGGACTTGGTACGCCTGAAATCACTGATTGACCTATTCACATGACGGGGGAAGGAAGGGGGGGGGGTCGGTTGGCGCATTCACTTGACCACTCGCCTTCCACTAAGTCGCTCCAGGTTCAACTGGTGGGGTCGATCCTCGGATTTTCGCATATGGGAATCGTGCGGGGCGATGTCTCAGGCCGCAATGTAATTCCTGCGCTGATCCATACATCATGTTACCCCTCACCAGCTCTAAAGACCTAGATCTTAAGTGTTGACCAAAATCTCTTCACTTCACAAAACGCAAGTGTGGCTGGTACTGTCAGCAAAATTAAGACACGTCCTACTTCATCCAGAATTTTCTTTACATACAAAACTGCGTAGATGTACCCTGCTTATAAGACTTTTATCTGGTGATCACTTAAACTATTTGCCTTTTCAAAGAAACTTATCTTCCTGAATTTTGGATGTACTAAGACTAAAAATGTTGCTGCTACACCATTGGTTGTCACACTGTGTAAGTCATTTGTTGTCGCACTGCGCAAGTCATTGGTTGTCGCACTGCGCAAGTCATTGGTTGTCGCACTGCGCAAGTCATTGGTTGTCGCACTGCGCAAGTAATTGGTTGTCGCACTGCGCAAGTCATTGGTTGTCGCACTGCGCAAGTCATTGGTTGTCGCACTGCGCAAGT
>PNEQ01037313.1:0-11056 GCA_003012365.1 Medauroidea extradentata
CGTTGTTCTGAAACAAATGTGTTCTGAGTTACAGTCATTGTAGGAATTGTTTCATTGTTGAATTGATGATTTCTAAGTAAATCACATAACTAAAAGAGTTTTATGGGACATCAAGCTCATTTGTGGTGTTTTGAGTCATAGAATTCTTACTTGAACTCTATAATAAGTAACCATATAAGGGCCAATGTCAAATTAAAAAAATTTTTTTTGAAGTTTAAAACGGCCAATGTCAATTCTATTTTTCAAAATATAAAACCAAAAAAACATTTAAAATTTGTAGATATAGTTCACACTATATAAAATGGAATACAACAACTGCAAAATTTGTCTGCCTAATTTTTTAGCCAATATTAAATTACAAAATATGGAGCAATTTTTCATTTAGCTCTCCTGTAAAATGAAGGTTTTCGACATTGGCCCTTTTAGCACCAAACCACACATATATATATATATATATATATATATATATATATATACATACACACACACACACACTGCATTTAAATAGCATATTGCCACGTCTGCACTGATAGCCGAGCTGTTAAAAAGGACGCGGGTCACTGAAAATTGTAATTGTCTTAACAATTTTTGTATTTCTGCTACACAGGGATTGTTTTGTAGGCATAGGCTATACTGTGACTATTTTTGCTGTAGCAAAAATTTTAGCTTTCACAGTTATTATAGCATATTAAAGTCAAAAATTTCATAAAACTATTATATGCATTAAAGGAAAATCCACGTAGGCCTACTTACCGGAATGAAAAAAAAATTCACACTGAAGAACAGTGCCACAAGGTACGAAAATTCATGTTTAAAAACTGCATTGAGTTTTTTTGTATTATAAAAATATAATGAACTTAAAATACAAATGTGCTAATTAAAAAAAATACTTATACAATTTTTTAAACATTGCTAATCAATGTGATTTTTATATATGTCATAGTCCATGGCACTGTTCTTCAGTGTGATTTTTTTTTATTTCGGTAAGTTGACTGGTTTTCCTTCTTCCATAAAACTTTTTATTACAAATATGGGTGATATTATACAAGAACTATGGAAGCTAAAAAAATGTAGTTACAGTAAAAAAATAGTTGCAATGTATATCTACAAAAACCAACCACCCCACATATAAATAAAAAAATTTAAACAATTAATTTTTTTTCAGTGAACTCCCGTCTTAAGGGCGTGTGTTTAGTAATGCTAGGGTTGTAGGCTCATATCTAACCCTTGACGTAGGATTTCTAATGTACCGTAAACCGGGGTTACTTTGAACGTGTGAGGTAACTTTGCCACACCCAAAATTTTGGTCTTTAGGTCGTTTGCAAAGAAAGTTTTAAAGGTTAACTATATGTTCAAAAGAAATTATTTCAAATAATAGGTTCCAATTACCTACTTATTTAACACAAAACCCCAAAACTAACATTTTCAGTGGTCAAAGTAACCCGGAAAATAGAAAAAGTAACCCCGGTTTACGGTACCCAAAAATTTAACAAACAGTCATTAGGAAGATTTTCACATACACTAAAGATTTGGCATCGCCCTTACCAACCGCCTACAGCATGCGACTCCAGCACACTCCGGCAGCAAACGTAAACAAACTTTGCCGTCATTTACAGGTTGGCCAATGCACAAAATATAAACATTTATTTGTTAACAAGTAATTGATTTGACATTCTTATGTTGGCTGTACGTGGGTTATGCATCTCTCTACTTACTTGCTTTGTGGGTGCGATAATTTGTTACCGTAATATTAAATAAAACTTATCAGTTTCTAGATTCGTAAATGTTTTGTGCTATTTAGTTTCTTGTTCATTAAAATTGTTTGCATTTATTTCCACTGCCAACACAATCATAGCGACATGTAGAAACAGAAAGTAAAGAATGTTTCAAATTATTTTATAGCAGCACAAAGGCTTTCACTTTTAAAACATAATTATCCTTTAAAATATTTCAATTTCTCGTAGCTGCATAGCAAATTTTTAGTTCGGGAACTTCTTAAATAGCACCATTTTTGCAGCTTAAAATCCTAATTTTTAGTTTATTGTAGATTACGTTGACTTCAAACTATTTCGTAATTTTCGAGTATACTGATGGCTTTTAGGACCAATGCCATCCTGTGTCATCGCAGAAATCCATAAGTTTTTGAATAGTAGTGTATAAACTATTTGGTTATAAATCATCTCGGTTTGCTGTGTACAAGGCCTCAGTAATTAATTTCAACCATATTTTGCATGTAAAAAAATTTTAAGTTTACGTGCTTGTAAAGTACTGCTCGACAAACCTAAGTGTAGCCCCGGGTAGGGGAGGTAAGAGCGCTAGTGTTTCGTGGTCGACGTGTGAAAGCAGTGGAGGGGAATGTCTTGGGACCCTCCCTCCATGTACACTCCGTTCATATTGTAAGCGACCATCTGTAGTAAGTCTAATAGACCTGTGCAACCCATGGAATAAAGGTTGGACTACTACATGCTGGTTGTCACTTTCCAGCTGATGAGACTGTACGCAGCGCTTGTCTCGACGGCCAGGCTACTTGCTCGCTATTGGCTGGTAGGATGTAGCGGGACAAAGGAGAGCAGGAGGGTTAGGTATGTCAGAGAGTGGGACGGCTGTAGTTCACATCTTTTCCGAGGACACACTTAGGTTTGTCGAGCAGTACTAGTACACAGTATTTTATCTTTATGATAGAACTCCTGAAAGAATAAATATATTTTGTGTCATATATTTGGAACTAACTACTTCGGGCCAAGTTTAGCATGTATGTTAAAACAGGAAATATATTGACATTTATTTTTAAGTTTCAATAATAAAATAATTTTACGACAAACTTGTAATATTGTGGGCTGGTATACACAGACATTGAAGACATTAGGATTTTTTAGGTACACTGCTAAATTCTTGTATATTTATCCGTATGGGAGTTGAATTTTATTAGAACACTATAAACATGAGCAAACGAAAATACATTAAAAATTGTTTTCCTTACTTTTGTCACAGTGCGTAGACAAATAATTAATGTATAGCTGTAGCACACTTATACAAATACTTAAATTCAAATACTTATGAGCTGCATTGTAAAGCACCCTCGATATTTAAGTATTTTTGTTCAAAACTACGCAGTCAATCCTAGAGCTGGTGCAAACCACGACTGTAATTTAAATTTGGGCAAATGCGAAGTTTTAATAACGGTGGTTCGGTTTCTAACACATTTTCTGAAAAACAGTAATATTTTTACAGTCTGACTTTAGCCGTGAAAGATTTTGTCTAACAGAAATTTAGTAGTCGTATTACATGCGACCGCATAAAAACTTTTTGATAACGTTTTGCTGAAAGGCATTTCGCAATTCAGATATTTGTGTAAAAGCATATGACTGTATAATATAATGTTCACGCTCATTTGGTCCTAAAATAATTTAAGTAACAGGCATTTAGCGTAAACTCTAAAATCTCTTTCTATGCCAAACTACAAATGTTAATACGGCAAAGATTATTTAAAATATTAACCACAGAAATTAAATTTGCCTCATACAAAACCTTTCTTTTAACTATCTGTGACAGGAATTTTTTTTTACTATTAAATTAGCCCTAGCTCATTAATAACCTTTATGTTCTTGGTATGTGTCGTTTTTCTTAAATGTATTAAGCTGCATTCCTGCTATTGTTTCAGCAATATTCTTTCAATTATTGGAGAAGGAAATGAATTGTATTAGGCATTTACCCGTACATTATACGTTTTAATAATTTGAAACCCTGTGGAGTCGTTAGACCGAATGGGCAATACTGCTATTTACACATCATTGCTTTCAATGCAGTATATATTTTGTGTAAATTAGCTGGTTTAAGAGTCATGTTTGAAGAAAATGAAAGCCTGAAGTGTACTTTATTTACAATAAGGATAACGCAGGGATGAACGTAATTTAACACTATCAGCGTGTATGTACCATCCTCTCAGGACGAAAGATACTCTTAGTTTGCTCAAGAATGTTGGTTTTCTGCTTTAAAAAAAGATCGCTCTAATAACACTGCAAACTTCTGGGGCGACTTTATTTTTAAGTACACGAGATAAGAGCAGTTCTTTGCCAGCAGTCGCAGTTAAATTACAGCAGTAACTAGGGAGGCGTTATCCTCGCTTCTACTTCCAAGCCTTGCAGTGCGGCACAGACCGAAGAAACAGTTCACGGCATTAGCAATTACAATTAGCCTTATTACACCGCCCTATCTGTTAACGCTATCGCGGTCCCCGCTGAACGACTACACTGCCACGGTATAATTAAGTTACAGGAGAGAATGCTGGCGACATAAAATGTTGTGCAGTCCCCGAGAGAAATCACGGGCGTAAACCCACCGAAGTGGGAGAGCGTTTGACTGGCTTCGCCTGATGTATTATTAAATGTTCATTTGCAGAACAACATGATCTTACTGCCGAATGGGTTGTATGTTATAATAGAGAATGAGTAAATATTTTCACACATATTGTACACTTTACATATTTTATTAATACAATTAGGCTAAACGTGATTTTTAGCATGATAGTTTTCTAATTTTAGTGTTGAAATTTATCATCGTTATCACTTTTTTTAACGTTCGTTTCAGTTGTTACTTTGATACCTGATACGGTTCTTTAAACTTTTGGTTCAGTAATAACTCTTTGAATACTACACGACCATTTAACACGTACTAAATATTTCACAAAATAATTACCTATTTGTATAATGATGGGTACGAAAATAGTAACAAAACAATTATGGAAACAGAACAATTAGAGTTTTCTGGCACAATTATAAAATGGGCATATCCTCATTATTTTTCCAAGCTAGGAGTAAATCACAGAATTGCAGAAATTAGTCGAAAAATTACAGTGGTGGAAACTCCCTGCTTCTTCGCCTTTTATAATCTGACACTGCATAATGTCTGAGAAAAAACATCACCGGAGCACTCCTTGAAATATAAATGTTTTCCAAGCTTCGGAAAAACTCACCAAGCGATTCTGGGATAAAAAGTTCGTTGCTTCTTTAAAGTTCTTCCTAGAATTGAAACAATTAAGTGTACGCTCCAACGACCATATAATTCTGTTCGTAAATTTCTAAAGAAATCCAAGTTACAGATGCTAGTACTGCACGCCCTACTTAAAGCTGTAATGAGAGGATAATTCTACAGACATATAGCCTCTCAGTTTACATGTTTTTTTGTGCTCTTAAACAGAAATTCTCGCGGTATTGTGATACCAGTAACATTATTAAGGAAAATTACCAGGGTTGCAAACGTTTTTTTTTCTCGACGTTGAGCTTTCCGAGAATTGTACGGAAGTTTCCGTCAGTTTTTAACGTGATTTGTTTGATACGAAACACTCTTTAAGTTTTCACTCATATTTACACAGTAAGGAAAATTTACCATTTTCGAGACTATAAATACAGAAATGTTTATGATCGCAATAAAAAAAAAAAATTAATGACTTCAGTATGTTTGTCAGTTTAGAAGCACTTCAAGGATATATGGGAACAACCATGGCCGTCTTTAGTAGAAGGCCGGAGACTTGAATGTGGCAACGCTGCATCGGAGGCCTGTTGCCGGTCGCTCATTGGCTGCCCTAGTCAGTGTAGACGTGTACATGCCACTAAAGCTGCTTCTACACACGTTGCAGAGACTAGGGAGGCCAAGAAGTGACAAGCAGCAGGCCCCCGAAGCAGTGTTGCCACATTCAAGACTCCGGCCGTCTACTAAAGACGGCCATGGAACAACTTCACATGACAAAATTTCGTAAAGCTCCTGTACATTGTTTGAGAAAATTTCAAAATGTGGTTTCACAGTGTACACACACAAATTATCAAATTTTTTTTCTTGTCTTACTTGCGAAGCACTGATAGCCTATTTCGAAGTAAATAACATATGCCTGTAATTTTAGTTTCCCGTGTTACAGAAGCGTAAAATGCATTTAGTTATTTGTTATTGTGATAAGCACTTGGTTCTGTTTTCCTTGAATTCGTTGCACATTTGTAGGTGGTATAGTTATTTTTATTGCCGCAAAATGTTACTTTTTATCTGGGTTTCTCTTGTTACAGCAGTAACAATTTCTTTGGAGAGAGGCTACATACCCCTGAAAACGCTGTAGTTAATTGCAACATATACGACGAGTTAATGCACGTCTGGCACAACGCAGCTGTCTGCAGACCAATAACAGGGCATCAAATATTACAATAGCGGGATTTTTATTGGCTTAGTCAAATGGGGTGACAGCCCCAAGTACAAGAGAAAGCTAGTTATCTCCTGGATAGCTGAGTGTGTTGAAATCCAACAAAGTCAAGTTTTCCCGCCATAAACCATCATTAGGGAGAATGATTTACCGTGGGAAAACTTGACTGTTTGCTGGATTTCAACGCACGTACGTGGAGCTGCACTGCTAGAAAAAATTTCCTTGAAATTACGGAAAAGTACTGGCAAAAAATTATCCAGAAATCTTCGTAAAGTAACGGACACTCAGTTTTTCTTGATAACGGAACCCTCCGTAAAATAACGGACAATCCATTTTCTGCAAAAATAATTAAATTTTCTGTAATCTACTAGCACTTCATTTTCTAGAAATACTACATTTAGCGATGTGTTATCGAGATTCTGACGCACTATTTAGTAATCTGAAAATTTTTTCGGAATTGCTGGGATTCGAACCCACTACCTTATTATTATTGCCAGGCAGAAACTCTAACCATTGAACCACAGTGACAACCCATGAGTAAATGAGTTCCATGCAGGGTAAGATATCAACTTTATAAGAGACAACTTTTGTATTTGACATCCAGTATTCATAGTGATTATTAATACCACTTTATTTAAGAAACACTGTAAAATAGGCTTTAAAATTGTAGAAACATATTTTCATGAATTTATGGAAAGTTACGGACAAACATCCGTAAACTGGCAATACGGACAAATTTCCGTAAACAAAATATTACGGAAGTCACTTCCGTAAAATTACAGTACTTTTCTGTAAATATTTCCGTGAATTTACGGAAATTTTTAACAGTGTGTTACCCCATATGATTAAGTCAATAAGAATCTCGCTGTTGTAATATTTGATTTCTATTATTGGTTTGCAGATAGTTACGTTGTGTCAGATGTAAATCACCTAATCATATATGTTGCAATTAACTATAACGTTTTCAAGGGTACGTTGGGACAACATTTTCGCGATATATCATCCTCTCTAACCATCATCTCTAATAATTGGTTGTAAAAGTCCTTCAGGCGGACCACACAAATTGTCATTCAACAGCAGAAGTCATATGAGCACATATAGTAACTTGCAGTTCAGTCTGCTGTCAGATAACAGCGCGAAAATTGCATATGTCTGTCCATAGCTGGGCGAATGCAAAGGGGAAATTCAAGAAGACCATGAACTGGCGCGAATGATTTTTAAGGGCACTATACTGCTGGCTCATGAACAAGTCATGTCGGTGTGCTTCACAAGTTGAACCAATTAGAAGCTAGCGAGATGCAATGGCGTAGGTTATACTTTTCTACCTTCCCTTAAAAAACTCGTATTCCTATATCAATTACTTACGAAGTTACACGTGTTGGTGCAAACACTGATTTACAGAAAATACCTGACTGGTGAATCCCCTTAATGGCTGGTAGCGAGCCTGAAATGGATACACGCACATTAAAATTTCTTAGAATGCTATTCCTAAGCAGAGATTACGCATGCATGTTGAGTAATTTTTGAAATAATCTTGTAACGGCCACTGCGCACCGCTTGGTGACTTTGGCAACGACCACCTTAAGGACGTTCAATTGGTGGAAAGATCATAATTTTATATTTGTATAAAATAGGGTCAGTTTTGTAGACATTAATTGAGAGTATATTTTCCTCTTACGAAAAAAAATAAATAAATTCAGCCTGTTTTCCCATAATGGCATTTCATAGTCAGAGTTCACATATTTCTACTTAATAACAAATTTGAGAACCAGTAAACATAGTGAAATGAGAAAAAAAATCAAAACTACGTGCCACGGTATTCGGCTTGAATCACATAAAAACCCATTATAAAATAATTTTTGTACTAAAACAAATTACTAGAATTAATCAAAAATACAAAATGTCTTGTAATGTGTTTTTACATACTTCAAGCCGTAGCTAAGGACACGTAATTATAATGTTAATTGATTTTCCAGTTTTGTTTGAAGCAAAAACAAGCAAATGTTGACTTTGAAATGCCGCTAAGGGAAAACTGGTTACCCTAAATTGTTTTTGTAAGAAAAATATGTACTCCAAAGTAACATCTATAAAACTAACACCATTTAATACAAATATAAAATTATAATTTCTCCTCACTTGAACAACCTTAAGGACGTCCATTAGTATGTTAGCATTTCTGAGTATGATACCCTGGTCCTAGAGTACTGTCATATGATATATATTTTAGACTTAAAAATTTAATCTGACGTTGTATAAAACACGCACAGTTCTAAAAAGAAATATGCATGCCCACAGAACAGTTAATATGTTCAGTAATAAAGTCGTACGAAACAGTGTAAACCGTAAAGTGAGGTATCTTTGCTCCACCAGAATGTCATTCTATATGAAAATTCCATAATATCCTCTTTCTAAACTACTGTTTATTATTAAAGATGTGAATGGTGAAATCGTCAATAGTTTGAGAATCTGAAAACCTTTAGTTAAAACTAAATAAATATAAATAAATAAATAAATAAATATATATATATATATATATATATATATATATATATATATATATATATATGTGTGTGTGTGTGTGTGTGTGTGTGTGTGTGTAAGTGGCACAGTAAAAACACATTCGTTGCCACAACATAGTTTTGTTAAAATATGATAATTTGCAAAGTAACTCTATCGCAAATGTATTTGGATTGCGGTAAAGAAATCTTGCTTTACAGCAAGGCAACTGTGAAAATCACATTTGCTTTACAGAAATGCAAATGTGAAAAACGCATGTTTTGTGTTAGGATTTGTCGTCAAATAGTTCCCTTTGAAAACAATGTAAGTTTCTTGGAAGCAAAGGTAATAACTTTTCTCGACCTAAATATTAAAATACCACTCCTATCTTCACCATAAAGAATTCAATTAAATTGTGTGAACACAATTTTTTTACCATTGCTGTAATTACAAAAAAAAAAAAAAAAAAAAAAAAAAACTTTGCTGGGAAGTAACTTTGCAGTGGCTCAAAGACAAACATTTTGCTGCGATTACTTAAAGTATTTTTACTGTGTGGTGTAAAATAACCTAAAATTTTGGCAAAGTGACCCCACTTGACGGCACAATGTAATGGCTGAAGCATAATAACAAGCTGGAGTTACAGAGTTAAAGTCGCAGGTAGGTGGAGCCAGGTCGACTTTCTCGGGTCGTCGAGGAGAGTAGAGATGTGAGTCTGTGGACGCAGTCTCGGCCGAGTAGCACTCTAATTACGTCCGCCAGAGCAGAGTTCTCGGCGGCAGTGTGACGACTCCAGCTCCCAGGAGCCCTGCTCTGGATAATTGCCGTGTTTTGTTCGCGGTTAATTAAATTACTGGTGCATACCCTCCCGTGTCTTGGTCAAACAGGACACTCGCCCGCGGCGTGCGTGTGTCTGTCTATCAACCCACCCTACCGTTTTATCCTTCCCATGTACTTGTTCACTTGTCCCTTTCTCTCATCCCTCACTTGGCCCACAACTCGTGGGGGACGAGCTTCGGGCTTCTTCAGCCTCTGTCATCTTCTGCCGCTTTGTCGCGGTTTCCGGCAGGACACGGTATACATCACCTGTGAACCAGCTCGGTCGAGCAACTTCTAGAAGATTCTCGACACAACTACTAGAACTCGATTGTTACTTTCCTGGAACTGCCGTTTCGACAAGTTGGGTAACGATTCTCGGAACATTTCAGATGTTAGGTATCTTCTATCTCTACAATTCTCGGTTCTCGCTTCAACCTGATCGGGTGTTCTCAGGCGCCATTGTTTTTGTCGAGAGCTGACTTAACGATCGGTAAGTCTTGACAACAAACATGGCAGACAAAAGTGTGATGGTTTCATGTATTAAATTTGGCACTATTATCGCGCCTTTGTTTTACAATGTAGCATTAAAAAATAACCTATTTAGATTTAATTTTGGCGTTTATGATCAGCAAAATTTAATTTGTCGTTTGAGAAACAACATAAGTAAATTTTCTATAATGTTTCACAAACGAACTGATAGTTCAGCGCCTTGCTACCCTCGCAAATGATACGTAATTTGGTTTACCGATATGAATATTTACCCCTGTACAAAATTATAACACCAACTAATTTTGGCAGAAAATTGACTTATGTTATTTCTCAAATGACTAATTCATTTAAAAACTAGCCTGAATGCTAGTTATTCATTTTTATCCTCACGTTAATTTTTACTATCGCATTTAAAATAAAAAAATACCACTAAAGAATGTTTGTGTACCACACGCACATGCAGCTTACCTTAAATTTTGTTTTTACTTTCATAAACGTATGATCACCGCTGAAAGTCACATAAACAGACGTCGGATAGACAGGCCACTTCAGTGGTTAGAGCACTCGCCTCCCACCTAGGCAATACAGGCAAATATCGTAAAAAAGCAATATGGGAAACTATAGCTTTATAGCATTGTTGAAGCGCGAGACGTGTTATCAACGGCGTGAACTGGAAACACTAGCAATATTTACATTATATTGTCTCTGTTTTCTATGGTGGTTATACTTTACGGACTGAATTTGTCTTAGGCTAATAGTATGAGAACGTGTTTATAAATATTTGCAATTTTAAATTATCAAAATAATAAATAAAAGAGCGGGTATATATCCAAAAATCACGATTACTTTTATTTAAAATTTAAAGTTATGAATAGAGACATGAACTTTTCGCGAAAAGAAATTTGCCTCACTTAGTGTCAGTGACTTGTGTGCACGTCTGCAGACTTGCTTCACGGTCAGAGATTGGATGTTTTGACATTCGTGTGTCGTGGGGTTTTACACGCAAATCACAGACGTGTGGTGTTACAGTAACCTTATTGTGATTGGTACAGTCAAATGAGAAACGTCACA
>PNEQ01037314.1:0-11054 GCA_003012365.1 Medauroidea extradentata
CCTCCACCATAGCAAAAACAGACTGTATCTAAACCTCCACCATAGCAAAAACAGACTGTGTCGAAACCTCCACCATAGCAAAAACAGACTGTATCTAAACCTCCACCATAGCAAAAACAGACTGTATCTAAACCTCCACCATAGCAAAAACAGACTGTATCTAAACCTCCACCATAGCAAAAACGCCATTTCCAGATCGCCGTACTTCAAAATGTAGAAACAGGATGTATGTGAAACTCAGATTGAGACGTGAACTGAACTTTCCTGCAGACATTCCACCAATATAATTATACGGTCACCGCTTAAGGCCATGGTCTTTAATTTATTTCATGCAATTGTAAATAACTCGAATATTAAAAAAAAAGCTTTGATAACATTTAAGACTGTCATACGATACACAGTTTTGCCAGAGAGTTTTATTTAAATAATGTACAGTTTGCTAGCAAAAACATTATTTTGCTTCATTTTGGCTTATTTTGACCACAAAATATTTGATATTTGGAGAGCAAAAATCTAAAAATCAGTTTGGTGCATTGCAACAGAAAAATTCAGATACAAACGATGATATATAAGTGTTAAAACTGTAAGAATTAATTTTTATATATGTATTAATTTGCGTTAAAAAAAAAAAAAAACATGTTCGAAACCATTGCAAAACTAAAGAGCGAGGCCTTATATTCGCATACTAAAAAGGTATCGGTGGGAATCTTGCACGGTAGTTCAATACTTGGCTCATTGTGGCGATGTGGGATTTGATGCGCGCTTCAAGGTCGCCCTTATAGCTCCGTCACTCCTGAGCTTGTAACGTACGGGTAGGCGACTCCTTTAAGGCTCGGCTTCAGTCGCCATATTGAATTTTGTTATTTTTTTTTGCTTTTTTTTTTTTACTTCTAAGAAGAAAAATATATAATAGCCTATGCGATTATACCGCAAATTCTTTTAACATTTCGCTACAGTACAGACATTGCGATCGAGCTGTTAACTTATAATTACGCTGCAATGTGTGTGGCAAGTTTTTTTCTATTCATAATTTGCCCGACAAATTGCGACCTAACTATACATTACTAGCTCTATTTCCATGCTTCTATTGCAACTCATAGAATTTGCAGTGTAGTTGCCGATTTAACATTTTTCTTCTCAGAATTCCAAAAAAAGGGAAATGTAATAAAATTCAATATGGCGACTGAAACAGAGCCTTAAGGAAGCGTGTGGTAGAAAAAAACCCTGAAAACAATTGATTTTTCCGCTTTTTCCGAAGCCAATATGGATAAAATACTCAATGACAATCCTATGTAATCGTATTTGCCAACTTTGAGTAAATATTAATCCAGAATTATTAATTCGTTACGCGTGATCTCTTGCGCCGCAGTTAAATGCACGAGGTTCCGGCGTCAGAGATTTTGCCTCAGAAGTTCGTAACACTGGAAACCATTTTGTTTAAAAGTTGGCTAAAACTATTGTCTATGATGGCTATTGTGTACTTTTCGCAAATTGGCTTCAAGAAACCTAGTTATAGATTAATGCTTTAAGCGTTGAATTATGTGCCACGCCCTCTTAAGTGCGCTGCCTACAGTACATCCGCAGGGAAATATTGGATAGCGATGTACATGTTAAATTAGGTGGGATTCAGAACATTTACTTACGCCACCACCACCTTTTTTGTTCAATTCCGCGGAGCCCACATTGCTATGTAATTTCCCTCTCTCAAAGCAGAAAATGCTTCTTGTCCAAACGTGACATCGTCAAGAGATGACAGCTCCACAGAATATGTAGCATTGCGAGAGCAAGAATAGGGTTTTTAAGTAAAACCTTATTCTTGCACTCGCAATGGCTCCTTGTTAGCCAACAACCGTAATATTCCACTATACCCCTTATGTACAAACTCTTGGTTTACATGTCGTAATATTTGTTTTAGTGTATAAATAATAAACTTAAATTCATTATTAAAAAAAAAAAAACGACTTGATCAGACTAATAGAAGCTGCTCACATCCTTTCAACAACTATACAAGAGCTGATGATCTTCACTCGACTGAACATATTTTCTTGAATACTGTAGCTAAGAACAATCTCGATCAAGTCACCTTTCAAACAAAAAATAAAACTAAATCAAAATCGGTTTATCCTTTTAGGAGCTACGATGCCACAGACACACAGATACACACGTTAAACTTATAAACATTTTGTGTCGGGGGTTAAAATTGGTTCAGGTAGAAACATCCATTGGATGAGGGAAGGGGAGAGGAAAATTACGCAGCACGTGACATCTAATTTCAGTTTAAAATTACTTAATTTCTGTAAATCAATTGTTTTAAGTTGGACGTAAGTTCCCGTAACATGAAAATTTTAATATCTGACATTCGCGCTAAGCATGTGCAATTAGAGGAAAATTTCATCACTGCTAACGTCTTTAAAACTAATATTGTTTCCATCGAACTTAAATGTATGAATATCACACTTTGAAAAACCTCAATGAATTCGTAAAAATTTGTATTTTGACTTTCAATTTTAAGTAATTTACGCTGCGAATTAAATTTATTGATGTATTCGAATTAAAGTTGTTCATATACTCTATTTCTCATAAGTTAGGATAAATTTGACAGCAAGTTATGGGCAATAATTTGTAATATTTTGTTACTTGTGTAACTTCACAAGACAAACTTTGCAGTACAAATACTGAAATCGAATTCTCAGGTTAATTTTACAACTAAAAATGTCTTGCACTGTGCAACAAGCCACAAAATACTGAAAATTATTTCCTATCAGTTACTGTAAAATTTATCCAAACTTACATGAAACAGAGTATATAAACTTTCCGGTACTTCAGATTTCATACAAATAATAACAATAATACTGATAATAATATTAAAAGTGATAAAGTACGGCTAATCTTTTTTTAATTTTCTAAAAAATCTTAAACTGTTTTGAATTCTAAATAGTTCAAAGTTGAGTTAACGGTTATTAATAGCCGCTTTAGGAATATTTTTGAATTTTTTTATCCATAAAATTTTTGGGAACTCACATTCTGCCCCCTACCTCCCTCCCACCAAACACAGAGAGCCAATTTGTTTGCCAAAAACCTTCGCGGTTACAAGCGCACAACTTAACATAGTATGTTCTGACCAAAGATACAATCTTGTTTTATTTTCTCTCTCTCCAGATTTTCTGAGCCGCCCGAGTAATGTACTGGGAGCCGATTAACTGTCGCTTTTTTATGGGTGCAACGCAAAATTTGCACTTGCGTGGCGTCTGCTTGATCTGTAATGGAATTCAATACGCACACACATGCAACAGAAGACCCATTTTACTTTTACACCGCGTAGGTGCAAATAGCAGGTAGTGATATTTAATCGGGGCCCTGTACTGGCATAGGTCCACTGTTCTACACAATTGCAAGGGTCATTCAAACAAATAACTGTACTTAGTGTTGATTAATGTACCACGACCTCTAGGCACTATGCACCGGCAGTGGACGAACACATATGCCTAGCAGACCGCCACACAGCCACCACGGGAGGCGTCACTGCTCGGTGTATGTGCAAGGCCGGAGGGGGGGGGGGTGCTCCGCGGTAGACAGGTTATCGTCGGCGGAACGTGAGCAGCTGATATTGGAACCGGCGCGGTCGAGTTGTAAACAGTCCCCCGGTAAAGAGGGCGAAGAGAAGCGAGTGTGGGTAGAAGCACAGGACGTGAGAGGTACAGAGGGGTTACCGGGAGGGGGAGACGGAACGAGCTGTCACAACACTAGAGCCGCGCGGCGCGGCCGCAGCAACATTTCTTCTTCTGCTGTCGACACGTTTGGCCCACAAATACTTCGTTCTTATGGCGCTTGCTGTTAACGTTCTGTGATTTCAGTTACTGTGCGTAGGCATCTCAAGTTCACTTCACAACCAAAACAAAAATTTACTTGACACTGCATAAAATATGCACGAATACAAAAATCAAGTGTTATAAGAAGACAAAATTAATTTTAAGTTACGTGAAACAAATTATAAGTTCATACTGTATAATGTGTAGGGACATCTGTTTTTCGTGAAAAAAATTTTGTCCCACTTTTTTTCGGTGCCTCATATGCACATCTGCAGTTCTGCTTCGTGGTCAGTGATTGGCTATTTTAACTGTCACGAGCCTTGGGATTCTACATGCAAATCACAGACGTGCGGTGTTGCAGGAACGTTAGTGTAATTGGCTCAGTCAAATGAGACAAGGCTCTTCACATAGATACACTACTAATCACAACGAATCTACATATGTGTACGTAAGTCACTGAAACAATAGGGGGCAAAATTCTTTTCGTGAAAAACAGAGGTCCCTAGTAATGTGTCACAATGCAACACAAATGTAAATACTGTGAAACTGACATCTCGTGTTCATTTCAGTACAAAAAATGTCGACTGACACTGCTGAAATATAGAAAACACAAACAGTAAGTGCGCTCAGATCTGTCTAAATTCACGGAGTTACGTGAAACACAGGTGAACACTAGGCGTAAATTAACATATTTGTAGCTAACAATTGATTTATTGTAAATGCAAAATGCTACTTTTCCGGGGGAAAAAATAATAACATGAAAACCAGGTCCAAAAATAAACTTCGCAAACTATTAACGACAATATTTGTAAAGTGACATGTACATAATAATAATAATTATTATTATTATACAAATATTAAAATAATATCAATAAACTTAAATATTTTTCTTTTAACACACCTTTAAATTGTTCTTGAGAAACAGACAATTTTAATATAAAATCGTTTATAAGCATCGAAATAATAAAAAAAATCATGACATTCGCGACAGTATAACGTAAAAATCACTACTTTTATTTTTTTTATTACAGTTTGGAATTTTCAAGTTAAATCATTATTGTTTTTCGCCTTACAGACCCGATATTTTTACCACTGCTAATTTTCGGTAGTTTTTTTTACAGTTTGGGGATACGTGTATCAAGATGATTCTACTGGCACTCGCAGTAAAGATTAGGTTTGAACAACACAAAAAAAAAAATCAAATTATGTTTTAACAAGTCTTTCATTATATTATTTATCTTAAATGAACGAAATTTGAAGTTTTATTTCTTTATTTAATAAATAGTATACAAAACAGTAATGAGTATAAAATGTGTTATTTCTTTATGTCAAAAATTTTACACACGAGCTTTCCAACGCAGCTCTTTTAACAGCGGAGTTACGACCAATCCAAAAATATCCCGAAATGTTAATTGTAATGGTATGCAATTAAGGCCATGGTCTTCCATTTACTTCAAACAATTGCAAATAACTCAAATATATTTAAATGAAATGCTTTGAAAAAATTTGAGACTGTGTACAGTCATACGATTCACAATTTTGCGAGAGTGCTTTCCGTTTGCTAGTAAAATATTACTTTGCAAATTTTGGTTTATTTTGACAACAAAATATGTGATATTTCAGGGGCGAAAATCTAAAAATCCGTTTGGTGTATTGCAACAGAAAAATTCCGATACAAACGATGATATATAAGTGTTAAAACCACGGTAGTAGAAGAACAGGTCTGGACACTCGCCTATCTAACAATGTATTTTGCTTGACCCCTTTGTTGTTTGGCTGTAGTTCGTCAAGTTGCCGAGAATGTCGTACTTTTTGGCACTGTTTCCCGGGCGGTCGGACTCAAACTCCGTCCACTTTTTTCCATTGTTAAATTTATAAAGTAAATAAATATTGCTGGAGCTTTTTCTTAAATTTGTGAGCGAAGAAAGTGTTTCATAAATTGGTAAAAAATACGTAGTGATAAATTGTTTATCTTAGCGGAAAGGAAGTGGGCGGAGTTTAGTCCGACCGCCGTAACATCAGCGTCAATAAAACACAATATTCTCGGTAACTTGGTGAACTACAGCCAAACAACAAGGGGGTCAAGTTTCCAGGCGAGTGTCCAGACCTGTTCTTCTACGGCCGTGGTTAAAACTGTAAGAATGAATTGTTTGATATACGTATTAATTCGCGTTAAAAATATATTTTCGAAACCACTGCAAAACTAAAGAACAAGGCATTAAGGCTCGGTTTCCGTTGCCATATTAAATGTTATTATTTTTCGCTTTTTTGGAATTCTGAGAAGAAATATGTTAAATACGCGATTATACCTCCAATTAGATTTACATTCCGCAACAGTAGAGACCTTGTAATTTAGCTGTTAACATACAATTACGCCGCAATATACGTGGCAAATCTGTTTATATTAATAATTTATCCGACAAATTGCGACCTAACTATACATTACTAGTTCTATTGTCATATTTGTATTGCAGCTCAAGGTAAATAGAATTTGCGGTATAGTCGCCAATTTAACATTTTTTTTTCTTCTCAGAATTCCAAAAAAAGCGAATAATAATAAAATTCAATATGGCGACTGAAACCGATCCTTAAGTACTTCCAAAAGAAAATAAACTACATTTACCAGAGAGCGCCAATGAACGAAAGGAAAGCACACTTCGGAAAAGGACCTTTCTTATTAAACACACTGTTTCCAAGCCTTCCAACATTGCTGATACGGCCTTTTCAGATTGCCTACTTAAAAATGTACTTCTCAGATGTATGTGAAACTTAGGTAGAAACGGGCACTGAATTTTAATATAAATGTATATGATCACCGCTCAAAGTCCCAGAGCAGAAGTGGATCGGCAGAAATGATGCACGCTAGTTATGCGATTGGCTCATTGTGGCGATGTGGCATTTGATGCGCACTTGAAGGTCGACCTTATAGCTCCATCACTTGTGAGCTTGTAAGGCCGGGATTACGATGACTTCACGTTCACGTATCACCTACCATTTTATCACATTCACGTGTACGTAATTAGTAATCTATTGTGCCATATTACGATCCTTTACGTAAGCTGCAAGCAGGCAATGAAAAACGTCGTGATCGAGCCTTGAAATTAATAGTCAAAGATAACGCGACACGATAGAAGACGTTAACTCCTCCGAAATGTGAATGACCCAAGCGATCACGAGGTATAACTTGACGTATGACTTTAACTTAGAAGCTTGACATCGATAAGATTTTCGTTACGTGAAAGTGAACGTAAGTATAAAGTGGCCCGATCGTGACAGGGCCCGTTCAAGTGCGTTTGTGAAGGTGTTAGGCTATCTACTTACGCGAAAGTTAAAGTAAAGTGAACGTGAAAGGCATTGTAATCCCGGCCTAACTCGCAGGTAGGCGGCGCCAGTTAAGTGGCCACCTGGGTTGATGTATGCTCGATGCCTCTAGGTGCGAGTCACCGAGCTGGTGCGCAGTCTTCTCGCCAATAGCTCGTATCTAAGATAGATATCCATAGACGATCTGACAATTTTATGACGCAATATAAATATACAAATATACTGCACATTTATAAAGATTCTAAACCAAGATTTTCGTACATAAAAACGCCCGCATAAACACTTAATTCTCACAATTTACGGCCGAGGAAAATCACACTCAAAATTCAAATCAGTGGTTACAATCAGTGAAATGATAACTGAAATTCCAGTTGAAAGTCTGTTTCTGACTAATGGAACTGCAGATTTCACTGAAAATCAGTTAACAGGCCTTTGCAATTCACTGGTAACCGGAAATCACTTTTAATTTACCAGTTTTAGTCGCTGAAACACACAGCACGGTTTCGCTAACTTCAGACGCTTTTTTTAAAAGCCGAAACGACTGGATTTTCACAGAAGTGGATAATTTCTCTCTGATTCAAGTTTAGAGCGTAATTTTTGACGATTGCTGGAGCACGTGAACTGGGTAGGCCTACACGACTGTCAATGCTATTCCAAAACAGATTAATCAGAGACTGGAAAAATTCGCGGGTTCACTGACACATGTATTTTTTTATTTGTTTTATTTTAATGAGTATATATATATATATATTCTATAGTACTCAACATGGTAAACAGGTATACACCGGTAATATACAATATAAATAATGTATATAGTACAGTATTAACAGTTTACACCTATCATACTATACAATATTAGCATTAAAATCAACCAAACAATAACCTAGTATTCTATTTGTGTACACATACATTTACAAAGAAACTGAATTTATTTAGTCAAAAAACGACAGGGATAAACTCATGTTATCTGGAGATTTAAATATTTGCAATTTTAATATAAGGTACTCTTTTGCATTGTAAAAGGAGTGTTCTACCAGAAAATCAATTCATTTCTTTTTGAAATATTGGCTATTTTTACGACCTGAGGAAGTAGTTTGCTGAATTATCTTGTAAATAAGTTAACAGAACACTAGACTAACCTCCAAGAAAATATCTGTGTACCGAAGCTACCCATTGGCTGCTCGCTGACTCAGTCATGTCACATGATTGGGCCTGTATTTAGCAGCTTGTTTTTTAGTCAAATAAGATAAGGATATGTTGCGAAAGTGACAGAATCTTACAGTTGTTTGTTTGAAGTAGCGTACCGTGGCCGTGTTCCAAGGTATGCGGTGATATGCGGTGACTAAGGACCTGAAAAATTCGCGTTTTCTTCCACGCACACGCTAGACTTACAGCAACTATAAGTTCGTATCACTTTCGCAATTGGCCGTTGACTTATTTGACATCCGCTAGAAGTCTCTGAGCCAATAATAAAAATATACCTTACCGTGGCCTATACTACTGTATCAGCGAGCAGCTAATAAGTAGAGGCAAGAGTATTTCGCGTATTCATCAGGCAGCAGCCTAAACTTCTCAGTCCTATACGTGTACCGGCTGAACCCGAATATCCATTGGATTGCAACAGTACAAACGTGTAAGGCACTATAAATAGAGCCACGATTTTGTCGCGAAAAGATTTTTGCAACATTTTGTTTCAGTGTCTCGCGGGCACCTCGGCAGATCTGCTTCACGGCTATTGGCAGCGGGTCTTTGCTCAGACACGTCCCTCATTTGACTGCACCAATAACAATGAGGCTATTGTGACGTAATACGTCTGTGATTTGTCAGTATAACCTCAAGACAAGTGTCAGTTAAAACGTCCAATCACTGACCTTGAAACAAAGTTGCGGATGTGAACATAAGGCTTTGAAACCAAATAGTGCAAAAATCTTTTCGCCATAAAATCGTGGCTCTAACTATAAAGAGTGGGTATAATCGTCCGTCATTTTGGGTCTTTCGGAGCTAGCGCAAGCCGATGCATGCTCGAGCGCCCCAAAAACCTGACAAACTAAACTCATCATAAATCTAAATCTATTCAGCCAAATGCATTCAAAATTATTATATTGCATTTAAAAACTATGCTGCCAATGATAATGTAGGTCAAGTTTATTTTCTGCAACCATCATGTTATTAAAAAAATTTTTTAACAATGCCTTGTTGACATTTGGCAGGAAAATGCAGAGTAAATTATAGTAAGCGAGAAACTTTTTTGTTATACGAGATAGATGGGGGGTATCAGCGAAGAAAACAAAAATGATAGTATAAATTAAATTTATATGCCCCTCTTGACGATTTCCGCAAATTATTGTTGTTTTGGTGGCAGATAGAAGACAGAATATTTCGTGCGCGAGGCACGGTCTCGCTCAACGACGCGAACACAACTTCACTCTTAGTTTATCTACACAACATTTACTATGTAAATGTCAGTTATATGTATGTATTTATTACTAAGTTTCTAGTTTGTAATGTTACTTTTTACTATATACTTAATTAGATAACGTAGAACATAACATACTATTTTTACAAACGCCCTTCTTGTCTATAAGCCTAATAATAGTTTACAGGATTCGTGGTAGTTCCATTTAAAACTTTATATATATATATATATATATAAACTAAATAATATTGTAGACTCAATCGCAACACATATGCAATTGAAAATAAGTTTTTTGATATAATTCAGTTATAGTTGCATTTCCAAAAATTTCCGTCTCTATTTTTCAGATCTAAAACAACAAGCCACAGTAGTACAAAACTATTCGTAAAGGTTTATACTTTATATTTCCACATAACATATTTGCTCAGTTGGCAGGATAACAGTGAATACAGTGACATGATTTACAAACTAATGCTTTTATTTGGCTCTAGACATGAAGGTTTGAATTTAAATAGAAATAGAATTCATTACATACTTTTATATTTTTTTATTGTTTCTTTAAACATAGAATCTTATATAGCAGTTTGAGATGAACTTTTTGTAACGTAAGATGTAAATGTTAAAAATAAGTAGCCAACGAAAAGTAATAAACCGCAAGTCACCGGAAAAAAGATTGAATCCAACAAATGTAGATATGTATTTTTACAGTAGTTAAATTCACAAAGACTAATTCGACAAATTATATTTTAAAAACAGTTATTCATTTACATACGTCTACTTAACTAATGCTGTGTACCAAACATTTTACTTTTTTTATAGTTTAATTTGATTGCCCGCGATGTAAGCTAAAATTACATATTATTTTGTAATATCACAGAAATAAATATTGAATTACATTTGAAATTATGGTTTACAGAATTTTTTTATTCTTCGCTGATATTATGTAGAAAATTTTGTAATTATTTTATTATATTTATAAATCAATAACCTAAAATAGAGCATCAAACCGAATCACTTTTTACAGTGGAAGAGAGACTAAAATTAATTTAATTTTTAAAATATGTACAATTTTTACAACATGCAGTTATTTTGCTTGCAGTTTACCACACTCTCATCACTTAAAGAATATTGTTTATGCAAATTGGAACTAAGACTTAGTTTTCTTTTTATCGCAGAAGCGAATGCATATTGCATTTTTATTTACATTTTTGTTTTAAGTCCACTACAGCATAGAACCTCACTTATATCCCAAATTAATATATACGGTAACACAAAAAAAATTGAACTGACACCTAGATTAGAACTCCCGTCCTTTACGTTACCAAGTTCGTCCCTTAAAGAGCTACCTGTGATCTGCCGCAACTGTCACATGAATTTTTAAGACAATAAACAGCAATCGTATAATAAACTACACTTATCTGTTTACCGTTGTATAAGTACAAAGTATATGTTTTATGTAGTCAAGAAATTAATGTGTTTCGAACAATATTGTTTCATGGACATAACCT
>PNEQ01037315.1:0-11055 GCA_003012365.1 Medauroidea extradentata
TGGTCTTCATGTTGTGAATGGAGCAGTCAAAAAAGGGTTCAGTGATGTGAAATGGGAAGTTGAAACTTTTCTTAGGGACATTTACTTCATTTTACATGATTCACCTGCAAGACGTGCAGATTTTAAAACTGTGACTGGTATTTCATGTTTCCCTTTAAAATTCTGTTCCACGAGGTGGGTGGAAAATGTAGCTTGTGCTTAAAGAGCAATATTTTTATATGACGATATAAAAAAGTACATTTTGACAGGAAAGCTTCCTTATACTAAGCCTGTTAGTAATGTGAAGGAGTGTCTTAATGACTCACTGATGAAATGCAAATTGGCATTTTTTAAACTTGTTTCAAATGAGTGTGAACCTTTTTTAAGACGTTTTCAGAGTGCAAAGCCCCTTGCTCCTTTCCTGTACACTCATATTTGTAACATTCTGAGCAGCTTAATGGCAAGAATGGTAAGAACTGACAAAATGCCCAAAACAGATGGCAAAGCACTTTTCAACTTAGATTTAGAAAACCTAGACAATCTTTCTAAGGTTAGTTCTGTTGACATTGGAGTTCTGGTAAAAAAGTTGTTAAAAGAAACACAGGTGCCGGAAAAAGAACTGCAAGTGTTCAGATTTGACTGTAGGAAGGTTCTAATATTTGTCATCGAAAAGATAAGAAAACGCACAGGTGGTAATTTAAGTACACTTGTTGGTGTGACAAGCTTAGATCCGAAGGTCATCATACATGAACCCACTTGTGGTTACAATCATATGACTAAATTGATAGAAGCATTACATGAAGCAAATCAAATGAGTGATAATGTTTCTGAAAAGGCAAAGCAGCAGTATAGAAATTTATGTATTGATGCAAAAAGTAATTTAAAGAGTGACTTTGAGAAGTTTGAAGCTAATGCAGATATTGGCTTAGATGAGTTTTTCTCTCAGATTATGAATGGTAAATCCAATTATGAACAGTTGTGGGAGGTGGTGAAACTTTGTCTTATCCTTTCTCACGGCAATGCTGCTGTTGAAGGAGGATTTTCAATAAATAAATCACTTTTGATGGAAAACCTACAACATGAGTCACTCATTGCACAAAGAACTGTCTACTATGCTATAAAACACTATGGTGGGATAGTTAATGTACCTGTAGATGGGAAGATGTTACTGTCTGTGAGGGCAGCTAGAAGGAAGTACGGAGAATATCTGGAAAAGAAACTGAAGGAAGAAAGTGATGCAAAGGCGGCAAGGAAAGAAAAAAGAATCATGAGAATGGAAAATTAAAGGAAGAGAAAAGACTCAAGAGAATGGAACTTGAAGAAGTGGAAGTCAAGATAGACATGAAAATTTCTACATTACAAAAAAGTTTAAGGAAACCATAACATGTGGAAGATAAGACTAGTGTACAGACTACAAAATAATTTTTTTTTATTTCAAAAACTCTCAGTAATGGTGTAATTATTGAACAGACAATTTTTTCGCACCCATTTAACTATTTATTAATAATTTGAATTTTCTGGTGATTCACTGGTGTACAGAGGCAGCAATCAACATTTTCATGTAGTTGCAGATGTTTGAAACAGACGAAGCTACCATTCTTGGTGAGTTTTTGCCTAAAATTTGTGTGGTATTTATTTAAAGTATATTACAATATTTGTTTCTCAGTCAGGAATTTTCTTTTCATATGGTCAGGAAAAGTCAGGTTTTTTGATGGTCACTTTTCTGTGGGAACCCTGAAATTCCTCGATATCTATCGAAACCGCCGAGTTTTTTTTTTTTCTCTCTCTCTCTCTCCCTCCCCAGGAAGATGATTACAGTAATGATCGAAAAACATTTTTAAAATTTTTTGAAATTCGGACTCTCAATACTGTGCAGGGATCATACGTGTTTTTTAATGAATGATTGATTTCGATTCAACTGAACGTGCTACCGTCGTGATTTGCACCTCAATAGAGGCTTATAGAAATGCCAAAGATGTGAAATTAAAATACTTCGAAATTCGACACCCAAAAGGGCGATAAGCGCAAAATATTATTTCCTTCAACCAATGATAATCTAACCAGTAGAGACATTGAGGTTGTTCGCATCAGAGTGATGCTTATGTAAGTATTTTAAAATTATATGTGTCTTTTTACTTTTTAAGATAAGTTGATTTTTAAGAATAAAAAAAATTTGTAAACTTTCCTGGCAGACAATCCGAAAAGCAAATACAACCAGCGAGAAATAAATTATACAGGAATTTTCCTCATCGAAACGTGGTATTTTACAACCTCTATAAGCCCGGGACATAAATATTTAAATTTTTAAATTAAATTTGTTTTCATGAATTATTTCTACGTTACGTGACAGTTTTTTGTAGCTCAAATATACATTCCGGTAGGTTCTGGGCTAGAATTCCATTAAATGTTGCGTGCGAACGTTTAATTCTGAAACGCAAAAACTGCACAGCAGATCGAGTTAGTGAAATTTGCATGTAGTCGTTTAAATGGGATAAAATGGATTATTATGCAGTTCACTTTCCACTTAGGTTCCTCGACAAAATCAGCTCACATACATCATCTCACTAATCTCAAGGTTGCGGCACCAAATATGTTTCCGCGAAACCTTTTCTCATCAAAACTTTCTAATGGCATTAAACTTCAATCGAATATTTTGAAAATAAGTAATTGAGGGCACCGTCACCAATGATTGTGCACAGGGTAAATCAGACATTTTTATTCGATTAACCTTACATTTAAGAGTCTGTAACTTCCCCACAACGTCAACTTTGCTGTGATTACAAGTAAGGCCCAGGTGAAGTCACTGTTAGTGGCAGGGATGAACCTAAAACTGTTTTTCGCGTGAACAGCTATAGCTATTTATCCTGCTGTAGAGTTAACTCAACTATCAGCTTGGACACTGTAACACTTGATGCCTAAAGTAGCAGCAAATAGTGGGCAAGGACAATACAGGTAAGTAAGAGAAAAAAAACGAGAATTGTTATTTAATTACAGTTCATGCCAATATGATCGCTGATCCTTCTGCAGTAGCGCATTGCTCTATGGGTAGATTTAGTTTATATTTCATTATTTATCAATCAAAATGTAATCATGATTTTAGAATATAGTAATTCTTTATTAGTTCTTACTTTGATGAGTTAAAATTTAACATATTTATATTCACATTCTAATACTATTAGCCTACAAGAAATTTAGTCCGTAAATGTATAACCACCATAGAAAAATAGAGATATAAGAATGTGAATTTTGCTATTATTTCCAGTTCACACCATTGATAAAATGTCTCGTGTTTTAACAATGCTAAAACACTGTACTTTCCCATATTGTCCTTTTATGATATTTGATACGAGTCTGGTGTACAAAGAGGTTTTAGATTTAAAGTAAATATTAACAGTTATGAATAATGCTCGCGAGCAAAGTCGCGGGGGACTGCTAGTTTAGTATGTTTGCTGAGTCACACGATCAGGTATGCTCGGTCACCAGGTTAATGTCTAAAAAACTGTAAGCAATTAAAGGTTTCGTGACTTTTTTGACATTTAAAAACATTATTCGTGTAACTGTTTGATCGCCGTTCACTAATATTTCGTCCTACTCATGCTAACCTCGCGACCGAATATAACAACTTATTACTTTCACATGCGTTGTAGTGACCGAAGATGGTCCAGAAGAGTTCATGTGCAATAGTTGGAGCCTTCCTTTAGGGACTAGACCCGAAACCCTTTTTCTTGCTGACCATTTCCTACGGCAGCTGCTATAAAACGTTTGCAGAAAGCAACCTTCTCGAGTTAGCTAAGCTTATTTGTTATCGTGACCAGGATGTTCATCAATGAATGTTAGCAAGGTTAATGAAACAAATGAATACAAGTAATTAAGACTGATTTATTTCTTGGACACAAGAAAACTTCATTCAGATTACAATTGAAACAACGCAAGAATATGTTATAATCTACTCTGGCTAGCCGAGTGGCATTTTGTAAACTCCTTATAGAATACAAAATTATCTGTAGCTGGTAGGCCTCGCGAAATTATTAGCATATAGACGTAATAATTACATCAAACTATCAGTTTATTATAAAACCTTCTATATGGCTGTAAGTAACCGGAATTTATGTAACCACACATCATTGTGATTCAGTTTAATAAAGCTCTGTAGGCATAGTTTCAAAAATCTCTTAATTTTATAATTCAATATGGGTATGTAATAAAAGCATTTAAACCTATTTGAAACACAAGGTTTTACCCGAAAACTTTGTACGTCAGACATAATTTACAGCCAGAATGAATAATTTTTTTTTATTTGCTGTGCACGGCAACCAAACGCAAAATGATACAAAACTATACGTTTATATCAAGTACACGATTATATCAATTATTTTCAACAAACATTACTTGAAATGTTTGGTAAGAATTTGTATCATGCCCCTAAAAAGTATTTCATAACAATGTGACAGCAGAAAACATTAGCACCAGTTGAGCAACTTTCAGCATGCTGCAGTCCCATAGAATTTATTTGGTGGTGTTTTAATTATCCTTCACTTTTGATACTTAGGTAAATGTGAAAATCGGGGTTTAATAAAATAACGTGGTGTTATGACGAGGTTTTGATTTAAATAAAGTCCACAAGTATAAGGTTACATACATCTAGGCTGGATTGTTACGTATGTCATTGTCACACATATACATTGTACAGTATATGTATACATAATTTTTAGTGCTCTTTTATGTACATTAAATTGTATTCGCAAGCACAAATGGTTGGTTTTGGTGTAACTTTATTTATATTACACTCGTTGCTGTGTAGGCCATTCACCTCTATATTTCTTGGTATTTTTTATGGAATGTGTAATTTTGTGGTGTTTATTAAAATGTGTTAGTATACTGTGGTGCAATACATTGTTTAATATATGCTGGTACGTTAATGATAGCATTGCTGATGTGACAGTGAGGAACACATTGCGCGGCATTCGCATATACAAACAAGGGAAGGGCAGGCTTATATCTGTGCAGGGATGTTACAGTGGAATCTGGTGCTCCAGGCGCGTTTTGACAGGCTTTCAAAAACATTTCATTTTTCATAGTTTTCTTTAAGCAAATTTCTCAGCCATGAGACTGTTAGTGTACAATACTAGTGCTATGATGTTTGGGGAAAAAACAGCTGGCAGTAAAATCAAGTGCATGTTGCCCATTCCTGAAATGTCACTTTTTCTACATGCGATTCAGTGTGTTCACTGTTTACACGATTTCATGCAAGTTACTGTGACTTAAAATCGGTATTTTGTCTTGCAATATTTAGTATGTATATTTTTCATATTACTATCATTTTGAAGTTATGTATATTTAATATTAACAATGTTTTTCTAATTTTCTGTATAATATGGTCTGATTTTAACTTTTAATTTTATGAACATTGCGATCGAAAAACGTGTTAACATGATGTTAACTGACAATAGTGAGTATGCAGCTAACTGGGTAATGATTCGTATTATCCTAAGTAGTAAAATACATAGAGGCTGCGGTTTCGAACGGGCATATTTGAATTTCTTTGCACATCATAATGCACACTAATTCACGCTTTTGCATGCATACTATGCAGGAGTGATATTTTATTATTGAAGGAAATATTATGCTTTCTCCTGATGGTTGTTTTATTGTAACAAACCTTCAACCATTTTTCCAATAGATCAATTAAATGTGCATATCGGTGTATTATCTTTTAATTGTACAGTGGGGAACGAGCATGTTTCTTCTGCGGGAACTAAACAGTTTGCAGGATATAGGTTTTGTTTTATATATGGCACAGCTGAATAAAATGGACTATGGAGTTTACTGATGTGTTATTCTTTTTTATTTAAATTATGATGTATGAAGTTTGTTTCTTATTATATGAGAATATTACATCACATGTAAAATTAAAAATTTACCATGACTGTAAAAAAAAATTATAATTTTTCTTATAATTTATATTTAAAGCAGAATGCAATAAAATAAACTTCAAGTATTTGTGTTCGTTTATTACTTTGCACCAACCCATCGAATAACAGTGGTGTTCTCACTATTTTATTTTTTGAAGAGCAAAATTTTCCTGGTCAATGATTATAATACTATTATGTCGAAACTAGTAAAACCTTACATTAAAATTATTTAAAATTCACTCATTCTGGTGATGTTGAACAGAGAAATTAATAGGTCGTGAGTTACTTAAGATTTGTGACAGCATTTTGAAACCATGACTCAAATTGATTGAAACAGCACTCTCCCACGCTCCGGGTATCTATTTGCTATCTGACAATGACGTCACAGTGAGCGCACGTCAACTAAGGTCTGGTAACATGAGATGTTGATCCCACAAGCATCCTCGCACCTGGCGCACGCCTCTCTGGCTCCTCCCTTTCTGCCTCTCTTCTCTCTTCGAACTCAGCTAAGCCACGCCCCACTGCATGTTTTACCGCGTGGTCTGGAGAGCTCACACGTCCTCTTGGAGCGTACATACCGCCCTTAAAAGCAAACACTTTGAAGGCTTATATTATTATAACTTTTTGAGCACACAAGATAACTAAAACTCTTTTTCTCTATTAACGAAAATGACAGTCACGCTAAAAATGTGAGCATTTATAAAAGTATTTGTTGAAGAATGATGAAGTTACTGATTCAGCCGTTTTCAGACTGACACTATAGTGTTATGTTAGTAGTAGTCTTTCTTCTTTGTCGAACAAGTTTTTGACCAGTAGTCATTGCTTGGATTTTTTTAAAATGAGTTTTAGTATAGATTACATAACTTATCTTGGTGTTAGTTGCAGATTCAATAAGTCCAATATGTATCTTGATGTAGCTTAGCCAACTTTGTAGGTGTTATCCTTTAGGACGTGTCTGGCATGCACTGTTGACTTCTTACCAAGTTGTGTCAATACCTCTGTTCTACTCGTATTAGTTCTGTAAAGGAAAAATTATATGCTGCTTTTCTGATTCAACAGTGGTACAGATGTTCAATGATTGCATTCACATTCATTAGATTCCTTTTGTTCTACATAAACTTTTTTTTATCCCTTATGGCTAGTACCGTGCTGATATGTTCATTTTCCATTACTTATTGTATGTCAGATTTAATTTGTATGGCTAAGAGTTTTATCAGACATTGTCTGTGCCTCACTATCCTCACTTATTCATGCAGATATCATCTTTATTTTGTGCACACAGATTGCGATAACCGAGAGTATTGGGCCATTTGTTGGCACGTGTTTTTTTTATTTTACCGTGTCTAGTTCATCTATTCTTAGTGGTGACTAGGGTTTTTTTTCCCCCAAGTTATTCTTTCCCTAGCATTATTTAATTTGTTCATCTATGAAATTGTAGTAACAGTAATAACAGGAATTTATTTTTTTTTATAAAGAACATTTCAGGCAGTTAACCATGTGCAGTTAATGCATTAGTACTTAATTGTTATGGAACAATTTTTGTGTAAAACTTTGTGACCAACTTTAGTTAAACACGATCTGGTCATGTTTGTATTTAAGCAAGTGTATAAAAATAATCTGTTTATAAATTTTACTTAAAATTATTGTAATAGCTTTGTTTATTGAAAACACGTGAGTGTAATAAAGCTTTATGTTCTATGGTACTGTTCTGTACTGTCTCAATACTAACATAAATGCAATACTAATTGATAGCATCAAGTACAAGTAGCTACAACTATATGCCGGGCAATAACTTCTTGACACAACTTTCTATTGACCTTGTTTTGAGTTGCACATCATGGCACAAACATCGGCCAAACAGTTTAGAGTTTTATCTTTATTATACGTTGTAATCTGACTTAATAACCGTCTAGGGTGAGTTTATTCTTTCAATTTACTATTTTGGCTCCCAAGTGTCCTAATGTATTTATGTCTCATTTGTGTACATCTACATTTGTATGTTATTTTTAATATAGCGCTTCTCGCTATGTATTTTCGGCTGTTTGCTATGTAGAAGAAATCCAGTGACTCTTGAGGGATTTGGCTGCATCTTCCTATGTAGGAGTCGCTAAATTTTGTTCTTGTCCCTTTGCTGTACCGCCATCAGTAGACCTGGGCGAGATGGAAACGTAACCAACTATCGGCGGTGGCAAGAGTATCCTCATGCAGGACAGCCAGGAAAGTCCAGCCTGTTTATTATTGTTATCTCATCCCATGTACAGTACTTGATGTGCACACAGCAGTACATAACTCCAAATCTTTGCCAATGTATTGTGACATGCACTGGCACGTAGCACTTACTTGGTCTCTTATCATACAGTAATTTCAATTTTTTTTTGTCTTAATTAATATTTTTTTTTTTCTGTTTGTTGTAACAAATTAAGTAGGCCAACTTAACCAGGTATAAGGATGTATACGGCAGGATCCAACATACTAATTGGGGATGCGAGTAGAGAAATTTACATTAAAATTTTCTTTTTAATTTTAAATTTAACTTTAAAGCAAGAGAAAAGTATTTAATTTTACGTGTCAATTTTATCGGATTTCCGTCGTGTTTGGATTCAATTTAAAGCTAATTTAATTTCAAGCAACTTTTCTAAGTAAACTTTTCTTATATTTTGCCTTGTTTGGATTTTTTTAATTTCAAGTAGCCTCTTAGCTTGCTTCTCCTGGAATGGGATTTGTGTGGCAGGCTAGTCATAGTTCTCTTGCTTGGAAGCACGTACATAGAAGTGCTGGCTTTTAAAATTTCAAATAAGCTCTGAGCTAGCCTGTGCTTGGATGGATTTATCTGGCAGGCAGGTCAGAGTTCACTCGCTTGGAGGCATGTACAGGGACGTGCTGGAATGCAATGAGCTCTGCCGGGCGTTTCTCGATCGACGTGGGTGGTAGTGTCGGGCGCAAAACTCCGTGAAGGTGGTGATCCATGACGGATTGATGACGCTGCACATCCCCAATTAATAAACTAATGAATATTTAGCTGGTATTATGGAATAAAATGCTTTGTAAATTTATCAGTATCTATGTTACATACAATTTTGAGGTTATAAACGTCAATTAACCAGCTTTTTAGGCAAGTTGGATCCTGATGTATCCCTCCGCCGCTTGGCCGAGTAAGTCCGGGTGTTTGTCCAGCAAAGTTAGTGGTGTTTTATCGGAGTTCGTGACCGGTCGCCGGGAGATGGCCGGCTAAGTTGTCTTGTTTGTGTTTGTCGTCAGGTAGTTGTGATCCATCGGAGCTAGGGAACGTTCGCCGGGAGATGGCCGGTTGAGTGTTTTGATTAGTTGGGGCGTGATGGTGGCAGGAAGAGGACGTGTTATACGTGGTAGAGGAGCTGTGAAGCCTAGAGGACGGATTCGTTAGAAGAGATCAGTCTTTTTGTTTGTCTTTCCTTTTTTGGCATACTGCCTTTTCATTTCATAGTGATGTAACCAGAAGTAGGGATTGGTAACCACGTAGTTAGAACTAAGGTAGATAAAGTGCCGGACCAAGTACTATTACGGAGGGAAGCGGTAAGTCGTCCACAACGTTGAAGGAGGCACACCCGTTACATTCTGGCGAGCAAACAGGGACATCGTAACATTATAACCTATATATATTTACAAATAACAACAACATACGTAGAAGAAGCAGACCCGTCACATTCTGGCGCCCGAACAGGGACCTGAGGGAACCAAAGTACCTCGGGGGGGCCCTCGGTACCGCAACAACAACCAGCCCTTCCAGTGCCAGGACAGCGGCAGCTCAAGGGCCGCGGCAGTATCAGTCGCCGCCGGCGGTACAGGAAACAGGTCACGTCAACAAGGAAAAACAACAACGCAGAGTAGAAAAGCTGCAAGATAAATTAGTAGAAGAAGGAAACAGAAAGAAACAACAGGTTAGTGTTTATCAGTGCGGGTAGGTAGCCGTAGCGAGCCGGTCCAAATTGTGCATCGTATCAGCAGTTTTTTTTTCCCCCTCTTTTTTCAATGTCTTAAATCACAGAGTAGATGTAAAATGAAACTAGCAATGTAAACATTATTGCAATTGGGTACAATTTAAATTAAGATTGTCTAGGTTATGGCACCAGTAATAACCAGGTCTAAAGGCATGGCAGCTGTAGCAGATAAACCTAGTGGAGTTGTAACTGGTAGTGATAGTGAGCACATAATGAGTGGTGTAGAAGGGTCTGGTGAGGAAAATATTTGTGAGCAAACCACTTCAGAAGCAGGCAGTGAGACAGGGTTTGTCATGATGTCTCCCTCAGCTGTAGAGGAAGAGAAGGGGCTTGCAAGTATGATGACAGATATGTTAGAGGCACAGAGTGAAGCTCTAGTAGGGAAAATTAAGGGGCTAAGAGAGGAATTAAAGGATGAACTAGGTACAATGAGATCTAAACAGACGGAATTTGAGAGTAACTGTACAACAAGGTTATGTGAAATGGAAGGAAGTGTAGAGGTATTGGTGCTAGGGCAAACCAACATTACAAGTAGGGTAGAAGAAGTTGAGAGGAGTTTACAGGCAGAACATCAGAATGTTGACAGTTTGATAACACAAACCATCTTATTAGGGGAACTTATTAGTTATAATCAAGGTGAAATTGCAAAGACTAACAGTAGCCTACATGTCAGGCAGTGCGGTGGTGTGTAGGGGAGGAAGCTGAGGAAAGAGCAGCACAGTTAGGTGAGATGGAAAGGGAGATAGCAGAATATATAGTACCTAAGCTAAACAGGGTGGAAGCAGAATTAGTGGCACAAGGAAGAAAGAAAAATGAGGTAAGGGAAGTAAATAATGGGGTTAGTGTGAGTATATTAACTGGGGGGTGCAGTAACATAAGGTTCAGTCAGTCTTATCAAGAGAGGGATATTCCAAAATTTTCAGGTGAATCCGGTATTCATCCTGAGAGACATCTAAGTAAGTTGAATGAGTTCTTTTCAATTTTTAATTGCAGTGATGAGGAAAAGCTAATTGTGGCTAAGAGATCTATTATAGGCACCAGTGCCAACTGGTTGAAGCTGGTGGAAGATAGGGTTAAAACAGTCAGAGACTTTGTGAGGGAATTCACAGTGGAATATTGGAACAGCAGGATACAGGGGATTGATAGGGCAGAACTGTACCAGGGCAGATGTACAAGTGGCAGTCTAG
>PNEQ01037316.1:0-11054 GCA_003012365.1 Medauroidea extradentata
ACTACCATAGAACGTCAAATTGGCAGTTTTATAAATAAGGCCCAGGCGAAGTCGCTGTTAGTGGCAGGGACAAACTTAAGACTGCTTTTCGCATGGACAGCTATAGCTACTTATCCTTCTGCAGAATTAGTTTAACTAGCCGCTTGGACATTCTAACACTTGATGACTGAAGTACCAATCTTGTGTACAAAGAGGTTTTACAATTAAAGTAAATATTATCAGTTACGAATAATACTCGCAAGCAAAGCCGCGGGGGACTGCTAGTATAAATATAAAATTATGATTTTATCGCAGTTGAACACCCTTAAGCCATGATCTACGCTGTTCACTGAAATAGGTTCCTTTTACCCTGAACCACTGGTTCTAAGATATTTTTTTTGCATATTTTAAACCATGTTATTACTACAGTTTCTCCTTCCTTTGCATCACATTCATATTACAGCGCGCAACATGCATTTTATTGACTTACGTAAATTTACTGCGATGTCGTAGCAAAGACAATGTTCGCTATGTCACAAATGCGTTTTTGTACCAGATCACGCGACTTGACTACTGGCAGATATTATATTTACCAAACATTTCTCGTTAATTTACGGATGATTCTGCACTATTCCTAGCTGGAAATTTTGTATCCTGACCTACGAATATTAATTCACGTTGTATATTAAAATTTATTTTTTCGTAACAATGTTTAAGTCATTGTTAGAGACAGTGGCAAACCGCGAGAAAAATTGGTTATTTGCTAGGCTCCAACATGCTATGTATAACACTAAAGGATTTGCACAAATGTTGGTAGAGACCTGAAAAATTCGCGTTTTCATTTGGGAACAAGCTAGAATTGCGACAACTGTACGTTTGTGTAACTGTCGCTATTGGTCATTGACTTTTTAACACACTTCCTGGAAGTCTCTGAGCCAATGATGAAAATGTAACTAATACAGACCTGTATCACATTAACAGCAAGCAGCTAATGAGCATCTGCTGTTTGCTTCAGTTCACAAATATTCTTGCAAACTAGCCTACAGGTTGGTGAATAAGTGAATTTTTCCGGTCTCTATCTATTGGCAATTGTTTATATGAAGCGCTGTGTCCCTCTTCAACAGACCTAATTATAACTGTACAGTTTTAACACAGAACGTGTGTGATTTGCCAGAAAACTGTTCACACGTGTCACGATTGAAATACTACAGTTTATTGGAGACTATGTTAAATATTTGCGTGATTTTCCAGTGTCTCTGGCCATTGTTTAAAATTTGTACGTGTTAATAGAGACCTGAAAAATTCGCGTTTTTCTTTTTGCCCCAAACTATAATTCCAGCAATTGTAAGTTCGTTCCACATTCGCAATTGTCCCGTGACTTATTTGACACTTCCAGGAAGTTGCTTAGCCAATAGTACAGCAGCAACTAAATACAGGACCATATTACTGCATTATCGAGCAGCCAGTGAGCAGATAATGTCTGCTTGAATACACACATGTTCTTGGAGGCTAGCCTACAGGTCTGCGAACCCGCGAATTTTCCGGTCTCTACGCAATAATATTATCTCCGCTCTTACACAGAAGAACGAAGAGCAAATTTCAAGTGTCACATAATCGCACTTTGGTACTGAAAGTAACGTCTTAAGGCAGTTGTAGCCCGACGGTGCACTTGACGTAGTTTTTCCCACGAACTTGTGCAATTTTCTAAGTTCTGCTGACATATTTGTTGTCTACTGTGCGTTGTCACTTTGTTTCTCCGAGGTTTTATATACTTCCAAAACTATTTCACGTCCATTCCGTACCAAACAGAACAAGGTTTCTGCCGCACCACGCGTATCTGATTAGCTGGTATAAATCCAAGACGCTTAGAGTTAAAAACATCCACTAATTGACCATGAAGCAGAGCTGCATATGTGAATGTAAGGCATTAAAACAAAGTGGTGTGACAATTAGGGGTTCCTAAATATTAGATTCCGTTTACAAAATTGTGTTTAGCAGCTGTAAATTAAAGCGATCTTGTTCGAGGAATTGAATGTAACGCAGTTGTCTAATTGAAAGTAAAGGGTTTCTCAGTACCGTCAACTGGAGTGAATGTGACCGCAATATGTTTGAAGTGTTCAGCCCATTGTTTAATACGATTTCAGAATGGACGCTTATACTATCGTACAAAAAACGCCAATCTTATAGATTGTAAGGGGAGGCCAAGATCACAATATATGTTTACGTCAACAGGAACGGATATAGTCTGCGTATAAATTTGTAGCCACTGGCATATTTCGACTCATGAAACCACGTTGATTACTTAACTTATCAAAACTGCAAATAGTTTGCTATACGTTTTATTAAAAAAAACAAAATTAAACACATTGTGGAACATCTGTTCCGGTGGAGGGGGGGGGGGCCTCAGGCCCCACTCTGCCCCTCTTCTGGGTGCCCTTTGTTTCATAACAATAGCTGACCAGACATTTAATGATCCTATGAACGATAAAAATTACTACTTTCTAGAGTATTAACATTTTTAAAAAAATTGTTTTTATTTATTCGCGGAAAATTGAACATAGTACAGGGTTTACCTGTACTCTTTTGTTTCAAAATAGAGAAGCATTATCTGGTAGAAAACTGCGGAAGATGCGACCATTAAAAAAATTTAACTCGACAGCAGAGGTCGATGGTTGTTTGGGGATGATCAACTTTCCTCGGGCCTGCGCGTAAGAAGGAAATAAATGTGCACTTCCCCAAGAGAGCTTTCCGTGGTCTGCCTGTCGAAGGCGTGAGGACTGCGATCAAACATCATCCATCTGCCGAGCAAATAAAATATTTAAGTTCTCCCGTGGAAGATATCGGCTTGAAGCAGGCGCTGTCCGTCTCCCTGAAGCGGGCTTAGGGCTCTGAGTGAAAGTGATTTCCCCCACGTACCACATACAAGAGAGAGAAAGAGAGAATGAAAGAGCGCGAGAGAATGAAAGATGGTGAGAGGTTCCTGAACGCCGAGCATCATGTGGCAATCTACAAGTCATTCGGGATAAAGTGAGCACTAAAATTTAACCTTTGAAAAAAATCACTAGCCGTTACTGTATATAATTAAAAATAAACTGTCGTTGTCTTACTGCTTGTACGGTTGGTAGCGAAATTACGCAATATAGTTCCGTTGATTTCCCTATTTAAATCCAACAATACTGAAACAAAATCAACAGAAATAGACGTAATTGTATTTTAACATAATTAATCAAACTGTCTCGATTTAACTGATTGCTCATTTATCTTACACGCGCATACACCGAGTGACGTGTGTAGAGAAGTTATATATTCCCGGCGTTAACCGTTACGTGCGGAAAGATACCAATTGTCTGAAAATAGAACTTTAGCAGGGCTTTTTTGAGTGCTCTCTTTATCCATAATAACCTGTAGCGGTGCAGGCGTTCATAACATTGCTCAACCATTTCAACTGTAGAAGTGAGAAGAAATTACGTTTGGTCGGCAAGGTCTGAAATCATACGACATTTATTTGTCATGGAACATATGGGAAGCAGTATAAGCAGTACAGCACAATTTAGCCAATTGTTTGAGGAGTAGTTATGGAGAGAATGGAAAGTATTTTCATGACTGAGCTAGTTGTTTTTAATGCCCTTACAACAGAAGAATAAAAATAATATATTGTGTAGTGTTTGTTCTCTTACTCTTGTGAGTGATGAACCGTGGACATAATTTTTATTACCTATAAATTGTCATGATTTCGACGCGAAATTTTTTACACTCTTTTGTTTCATGTCTTACGTACACATCGGACCGTTGCTTCATGGTTAGATACAGGAAAAATTCAGGGTTCATCGACCTGTAGGGTAGCATCCAAGATTATCTGTGTACTGAAAGAGATAGCAGCTGTTTATTAGCTGCTCGCTGACAGTGAAATGATGGGCCTGTATTCAGTTACAGTTTTATTATTGGCTCAGCTACTGTCAGGAAGTGTCGAGTAAGTCAACGACCAACTCTGAACGTGATGTAGACCTATAGTTGTTGGAATTCTAGCTTGCTCGTGAAAGAAAACGTGTAATTTCAGGTCTCTATTCATGGTTATTGGCAGCGTGTACTTGTTCAGACACGTCTCTCATTTGACTGTACCAATCGGAATAAGGATATTATGACCCAGTACGCCTGTTATTTACCAGTAGAACCTCAAGGCAAGCCACAGTAAATATATATAATCACTTACCATGAGAAAGAGCTGCAGATGTGCACGTAAGGTATTGAAACCAAATGCTGCAAACATCTTTACCCCGCAAAATAGTGGCTCTAGTAATAAACTAATAGCCATGCATGCTGGAAAACACAAATCATGTATAGCAATGGCGAAGTGTAGTCGAGTTCCAAGGCAGGATCAGACTATACACTTTGAGCTCGTGTCATTCAATCGCCTGTAGATTACACCCAATAACGGTGGACTGTGGAAACAGAAGTGTATTACTGGAAAATCTTCCCTTGCTGTTTGTACGCAACTGGAAGAAGAGTGAACCAGCCCCTACCAGTCTATAATATTCCAAAGACAACTCAGTTACCTTTAAGCCCAGTACACACGGGCGTCTTTCTTGTACATGAAAGTGGGCATCAAATGTGTACAAGAAAGGGAACACTAGCTAGTGTTCTAGCTAGTATCCTACAAATTAATTGTTTAGTTCACACGGCCAACTTTCTTGTACAATCTGGTGTAAACCATTAAAATTTTGAATACAGATTTTAAGGCTGCATTTCGATTATTGGAGGTAATAAGTGCAATATTTATTGTACCTGCACCAAAAATAAACTTTAAAACGTAAAAATGGAATTATTGTCTCTAGTTAATTATATCCAGAAGTAAAGTGATGTGGCGCACGATCAGAAAATATTCCTTTAATATCATATTTTGTTCAGCTAAGACCCTATATATTTCAAAATGTTTCGTATATGTAAGCTATTTTGTTCAGAAACATTCGCGCGTGCATAAAAATTGTTTGTTTACATTCGACTAGTACAAGAAAGATAATGACAAATAGTAGGCTACCGTCCCTATCATGTACTAGCTAGTATACAAGTCCTTCAATGCTAGTCACTAGTATGCTCGGTGGTCGTTCACACGATACAAGTTTCTTACAAGTCGATGTGAACAAGAAAGTGTTCACCTTCTTGTACAAGAAAGATGCCCGTGTGTACTAGGCTTAAGTCATTCCTTAGCATTGCTTGCCTTGGAACGCTCCAGTCTCCGACTCTGATATATACGATTTTCCTGAAATACAGGTACAAACATTGTGAGGTTATTCCCTATGTAATTGGGATGCAAAACATTACACAAACAATATCGTACAGTTACTCACAAGAGAGATATCCACCCTTAAAAATCGGCATTTAAAATAGTTTTGAGTGAAAATAATAAGATCTACTTGAAATTAAATAACGATGTTACTTTACGTACACGTTAAGATGTGGAATACTAACATTCTATACATTGGGAATAAAGGTGTGGGACGTTTTTATCCTGCCAAAGTGTGTGTAATCCGTGGGTATATATTTATATTTTCTACGAAGTAATTCTCTTACTAAATGCACAATACACGCCACATTCATGTAACGTTCAATGTAAACTGTTCTCGAGTAAAAAAAAAAAAAAAGGTGCACTTGGTTGCCTGCCAGGTACGCAACCCACGCTACAAGGTTTGTAGTACAGTTTACGTTTTACGTAAAGTAATAACATAAATTCACATATTTATTAAATCCCAAGTAGGTTTTGTAATTTTTAATGTTACCTTTGTAAAGGGTGGAGGGTGGAAATCTCCCTTATGAGGTACTGTATGACATTGTTCGTAATGTTTCCTATCCTGTTTTTGGACAGGGAATCACCGGACAGCGTCTGTAGCTGTAGTTCAGGAACAGGTATAGTGAGAAATCAGGCAGGGCATTTAGCAGTCTTTACCGTGAACAGCCTGTTGCAATCTTTAAGCTACTCCAAATCCCATCAGGCCCATCAGCTAAGACATTCAAACAACAAAAATATTGAAACTTAGCACACACAGTTTTTATAACGCTTAATACGAGTCGTGTCACATATTCTGTGAACAGGTTGAGTGAACTTTGTTACCATGGAAGTTGAAGTTATTTTGATGTCAGGAATAATAAATTCTTAAGTGAAAATTAAACCGCATGAATAATAATAATAATAGGAAATTGAAACATATTTTATATTAAAATCTATTTAATTTATTCAAATAATATTGGTTTTTGGTATGGGTTTTTATTTTAATATACACGTTTATACTCAACACTCCAGGACCACGTATAAAAACTAGCAAAAAGAAATAATAAATACGTTACAAAATATGCATTACTATAGGCCTACTATTTTTGACTGATAACACTTAACAACAATAAGATCTACCTTCAAATAAAATACACAAATGAGGGTTACGAAATTCACGACATTTATAAAACTAATGTTTTATTATAGACGCGTGTTTAGGGTGTATTTTCATCCTTCAGCAAGTCATGAGTCCAGCGTAATTAACATATTACAAGGAATTAAAACGTAGGAAGGTAATTAACTATCCTGATTGTAGAATATGGAAACATTCCTGCAAAATGTATAGTATATTAGATGGTAATTAGTTTTTCCAGTTACTAATTCTTATGTATAAGAACCGTGTCAACGGCAGCACTGATAAGCATTTCACCACTGTATGGTGGTCCGGGTTCGATTCTTGTTAGCGTCACTTCCGAGTTTCGTGTGTGGCAAGCGGTTTTCTCAGTGCACTCCCTTTCACGTCGTATTTACATTCCGCCTTTGTTGTTCTTTTGTTACTGAATATAGTCAAATATTCAATTGCATATGATTAAAACATGTAGCCTCTAACCTCTGGAATACATAAGAATATAAGTGCAGTCTTGATTTTACTACTTAATTGTACATTATTTATTGCTGTGCAGTTAGTTTTTCCACGGTGTGTGAGGTTCATTTAGGTAAAATAAGCAGAAAGGAAAAACGTATCCACAGTACATTTTTTCTGAGAAACACATTACGGTGCACGAACCATTACGTGAGCAATCGAATACGAAGTTGCAAGGACGTATGAAAGAGGCCGATATTATCCGTGTAATTTAAACACAAACAATTGCTCCATTATTCTGTCAAGCAGTGATGCATGGCAATTTTTTTGTAGTTTAATGTTGCCCGGCGGTGGTCGGGAAGTCTATATATCGGGCAACATTACTGAACGCCAGCCGTTTGACAACGCTTGACGGATGTTAGGGACGAACATTAATTTTAGAACTCTTCCCCACACCAGCAGGATGTTAAAGAAAATACATCTGCTACTTAACTCCAGTGATAGAAGATACAATAACGGTTAACGTGGTAAACGACGTTGTTAACTCTGCTAAAGTAACATATTGGTAAAGTTATTAAATGTTGAAATATAAGTACACTTAAGTAAAAAACCGTATGAACATGTGTGCCACCGAAGTGTTACAGTTTATTTTAATTCGTTGTTTAAGGTTTTGTAGCTTTTTTCGCCGTGAAGTGAAGTTGTTTTTGACTGTGAGTAAATATAAACACACATTCTTCAGTCGTTACCCACAAAACAAGACAGATTGTCAGTAATATTTAGCTATTTTGAATATTTACGGTGTCTTTCCTTAGTGGCAGTATTAGTCTTCGCAAAAAAAAAAATAATTTTGAAAGTTTCTTAAAAATTTACAGGATGTTTTGCATTTGTCGCTGTTAGGGAATTCTTCACCTCTTATTCGTAAATGACTCTCGATACTAGTTTGTGAAACCACATGATTTAAACAAGTGTGTTGGTGTTTCGCAATTTTTATCCGATAGAAAATATACTTGAAATAGTAGTGATGAACTTGAAATATCGTTATACACACGTATAACGTTATTTGAATGAAATACCTAAGCGGACATCACTCATGTGCGATATGCAGTTTTTGAATTATCTGTAACGGCCGAAGCTCTGAACACCGCTCGGCTCTCTGGGCAGACTGCCACCTTAAGGGCGCCGCCTACCAGCGTATGAGAGGCTCAAAAGTGACGGAGCAGTAAGGTCGACTTTGAAGAGCGCATCAAATGCCGCGTCGCCTCAACGAGCCAAGCGCTGAACTAGCGTGCAAGCTTCCCGCAGAACGGTTTTTGCTATGTGACATTAAGAGGTGATCGTATAATTTTATTGGTGGAAAATCTGCACCAAATTCAGTGCAGGTCGCAATCTTGAGTTTCACATACGGAAGTTTGAAGCCGTTTTTGCCACGTTGGAGGGATTAGAAACAGTGTTTTTAATAAACATGACTAACAATGAGGTCCCGACCTTGTCTGAAGTTTTATTTCTTTTTGTGCGTTGGCACAATGGGCACACGTGGAGTAATTTCGCAGGAAAAAATACCGTTTACGAACACATTGCAACGCATTTGAAGCGTGGGGTAGGCGGCCGCCATAAGAACGTGTTTTCCCATGGAGGTAAGAATAGTCAGGAGATGGTTTGTTGTTACGTAGTTGAAGCTGCATTTTGGGTGTTACATTATGGCGCCGAGTCCTTTTGAGAAGATTGACATTTGTTTTATGGGCATTTAGATAGTAAAAACCACCTTAGATGTGAGGTCGCCATGATGTGACACCCAAAAAGGCGGCTTCATATCCATTACATACATTTCTATAGGCATGGTCACCCTTGTGTTTTCCCTATCCCAGTTTCTTTCCTCGACAGTTTTTGTGTCGAGACCCAGCGTTGTCGTCGACTTCCCCTGTGTTGCTGAAGCTAGGGACCTCCCTTGCTCCTTGGCACACAGAGCAGTCATATTCCTCTTCTCTCCCTCCCCTTATCCATTATTATTCCGACCACTCGGCAACCTTCCACCCCTCCTGGCATCCGCCACTCGAGCGTTCAGCCACACCAATCGATACTACGGGCTGTTTTACTATTTCACGCGGGGTGTGACAGACGCCGGTTCAAGGGCGGGAGCAGGCCCTTCACCCCTACCACATAGCAACCCCCTACCCCCTGTATAACTCCTCCGCCCCTGCTCGGCGTCACAGGCAACCTGGCGGCGCCTCCAGGCACAGTCCGGGGCAAAAACCAGGCCCTCTTAACTGGGGTAGCCAGAGATGAGAGAAAAGTACAGATGTAGCATTATCAGCCAATACTGAGGCCAAGCTGACTTTGTTTATTAGGTTAGCAATATGGCGGAGTTGTTTCCAAGTGCAATCAAATATCGCAAAAGGACAATATGGGAAAGTACAGCTTTTTACCATTGTTAAAGCGCGAGACGTTTTATCAACGGCGTGAACTGGAAACACTAGCAAAATTCACATTCTTATATCTCTATTTTCTATAGTGGTTACACATTTACATACTAAATTTCTCTTAGTCTAGTAGTATCAGAATGTAATTATAAATATTTTAAATTTTACCTTATCAAAATAATAACTGAAAGAGCCCAACTGTATTCTCTGTGTTCTAAAATCATGATTACATTTTGGTTTATAAATAATAACTAAATATAAAACACTACCATAGAGCAATGTACTAGTGTAGAAGGGCCAGCGCTGATATCGGCATGAACGGGAATTAAATAACACATAGGGCTATCCATTTTTCTTCTGACTTTTCTATAATGTCCTTGTACAATATTTGGGGCAACAAGCTATACCTGTAGGTGTATTGAGAAATGAGGTTATGGTTTGTCAAACCACAACCGCATTATACTCCTTGCTATGGTAATAAACATAATTTTTTACTTACTATTATGGCGGATGGGTTCCTGCCTCTTCCGTCGCAATGCCTCATACTCCTCGCCTTAAGGGTGTTCAAGTGCGATAAAATCGTAATTTTATATTCATATGAAATATCATTAGTTTTGAAGCCAATACTTGAGAGTATAGTATCCTCTTACAAAACAATATTAGCTTGCATAGTTTTCTCATAATGGTATGTAAAAAGTCAAAATTTGCATGTTCTGCTGCCATGCAAATAATGAAAACCAGTTGACATATGTAAGTGAAATAATTCACAGTAAAGTAACATGCCACGGACAATGTAATAAAACACCGAAAAACATCCCGCGAAATAGTTTAATATTTTTAAAAAAAATTTCAATTTCGTAAATTTTTTCTGTACTTTTGTGATTTTTCAAAAAAATTAAAATATGGTATTGTCGGTTTTTAAATGTTTTATTGCATAGCTAATGGGATGTAAATTCACAGTGAATTATTTCATTTAAGTAGATTGATTGGTTTTCGCTATTTGCATGGCAGTGTAACAAGCAAATTCTGACTATGACGCACCGATATGAGAAAACTATGAGAGGTAAAATTGTTTTGTACGAGGAAACTACACTCACAAGCATTGTCTACAAAACTAATGATATTTCATAAAAATATAAAAATTATTTTGTCGCACTTGAACACCGTTAAGACATTCGTTATGCTCCATCTGCAAATTTCTATAATTTATGGGAGTAAGTATAACTAATCCTTAGTCTAACTGAAGATTGCCGAAGTTTTACACCTCCATATGATAACTTATGCTACGAAAACTGTTACAGTGATATAATAACAAATTTAAATAATCAATCTATACTAATGCTTGTCATTAATAAAGAGTTTCATTTAGTACGTGGAAAAGTTTAATGAACTAACGAAAATTATATTATGAAAATGAAAATTCTGAAATGTGTGTCTTAAATCTTAAGCATTCGTTGTTGAACCGTTATTACCGCTCGTAATTTTATATGTCAAATGCAACGTGCGGATGCAGGATTCGTATCTATGTAACTGGACAATGTTGCATTAAATTTGCTTTAAAAGTGACGAACGGTTAGTGCTGTATTTCATTCGTAAATTTCGAGATGCAACGGGTCTTGAAAATTTGTTACTAGATAAATATAGCCAATCGTACATATCCTGTGTAGCGGTAGAAACATTGTTGCTGCCTGTTTGATGACTAGTTTAATCGACTGCGACTGACTATACAAACGTCTAAGTTTAGCACAATCTACAGAGTACATTAATTTCTAACAAAAACTTGTAGTACTGTCACACGATAGGCCTAATA